>PVJI01030645.1:0-13959 GCA_004026765.1 Micronycteris hirsuta
CCAAGGTCACAAGAGAGCCCAGGATAAGTATAGCAGCAGGAGGGGAGCCTGTGAAATTGTTTTCTCTATCATTTTCTCTATCTGGAAAAGGAAACTTTTGAAACTGCTATGTTAATCCCAAGGTCAGCAGAGGGGCGGGGCAGGGGAAGCCTGGATGGAGGTTTGCTGCAAGCATGAAATCCCTGAAACCCCTACAGACGGTGCACTCGGACTAGCTGGGTGCAAACTTCCAGGTTCCTGTTCAAGTGTATTTCACAAATAAACTTGGTACCTCATTTTCACTATACTTGTCTCTTGCCTGAATTCATTTTTTTTAGCAGGACAAGAACCGAGGAGGGGAAGCCCCCTAACTCCCCTAACTTGCATCTTCCAGATGACAGTACTATCGACCTTTAGGGCCACATAATTCTTTCTCCTGGGGGATTTTTTTCTGCATTGTTAGGTGCTTATTAGCATCCATTACCTCTATTCACCATCGCCAGTAACACCCTTCCTCACCTCCACCCACATGACAATCTAAAATGTGTCCCTGCTTTACCTAATGTCCCCCTGGGGGCAAAATCACTTGTGTTTGAGAACCGCTGACCTTGAAGCTTTTATCGTTTGTGGAACCTGAATGATATGGCTTTGGTATGGAGTATTTTTATTATCACTCAGTTTAAATTATTTCTAACTCCAATTGTGATTTGTTTTGGGGGGTTATTTAGAAGTGTACTTTATAAAATGTAAATAAAAGCACTTTCGAGTTACCCTTTGTTCCTGATTTCTAGATTATTGGCAATGAGATCAAGTAACATACCTCATATAATTTTGTTGATGGGAGAGACCTGGTTCTTCTTGCTGATGCATGTAAAGAATTACAGAATTAAGAGAATGGGACTGGGTAGATTGGGGGGTGAAAAGCAAAGTTTCAGGGTAAAGCAGGGTGGGAAAAGTAAGAGTGGCCGAAGACCAGGGTGGCAAGCCCCCAGGGCAGCCTCCGGCTGGGTGGCCGGAGGCCCAGTGGCCCAGGAGCCAAGAGCATAGAGAGAGAGAGAGAGAGAGAGAGAGAGAGAGAGAGACATGTGTGTTCTGAAGACTTATATAGTTGGTGGGATAGGAGAAAAAAAGTTACATTTTGATTAACGAGTAAATGTGGTGTCAGCTTTCCTGGGGGAATGTGCCTACCCAAACTTAGGTATGAGTGAGGGTCTGTTAGCCCGAATCCTTATCTTGCTCCAGACTCCATTTGTTCATCTTGTTGTAAAACAAATATGGGACAGGGGGCAGTTAATTAAAATTGGGGCACTTTCCAAAGTTATTTATAGGCTCTTTCTGTAAGCATCAGGGACTCCCTTGTAAAACAGACAATGGGTAGACAATTAACCAAAGTTGTTTTATGGGCTTCTTTGGGCACTGTGGACCCTCTCCCACATTCTAGGCCTTGGGATGAAAGCACAGTTTCAAGGCTCTCTTTCCCAGACGGTCGAAATGCTACATAGAATTTCAAGGACTTCCCTTCTTTCTTACTAATACAGTGTTTCTTGTGATATCGGAACACCTGGCAATATTATCACACCAGGCTCAGGACTGCTGAGTTAGCGTGTGAGACCTGTCTCCTTCCTCCTCCCTGCCTCCGTTTACTATTTAATCTACCTAATTGGTAAAAGGCATTTCCTGGCAACCAGGTGCTAGATGGTGGTGAGTAACAGCATTGCAGTCTCAGAGTTCTTCCTGTGCTGTCTCCTGCCTCAATTTCATTCAACTGAAATTTGTTGGAACTTGCTTTATAGCACAATATGGTTAATTTTTTTTATTTGTGTTATTTTATTTTGCTCTTTCCAGTCCAAAGCTGTAACTATAGGTATTTAGAGTTAGACTACATGACATAAAGAAAAAAACCCCAAAATACCAAGACACCCAAATGAGATGCTTGGCAGAGACAAACCACAGTCAGGGGCATTGGCAGGGGCAGGGCTGGGAGCTGGGGGTCAGGGGCTGGGTGGCTCCTCACAGGCTCCTAGCTGACCATCAGCTTCATCCCACCCCAAGACCCAGAGTCCAGAGTCCAGGCAGAGAAGGAGCACCGATCCTGCCTGAACAGCAAACCCTCGCAGCCCTCATCCCAGGTGCACCGCTGGCGGGAGGAGGAGGCAGCAGTAGCCAAGAGAGAGCTGCAGTGCCAACGCTGTGGACCCTCAGGCCCTGGCTGTGGCCGTCAGCCCTGAGGGGCTGGGAGTGGAGGCAGAAGTCAGGATTGGAAAGTCTCCTGTTGCCAGTCTCCCCCACCCCTGACCCCCAACCTCCCTGTCACAGCCCCTCTGACTGTGTTTCCGAGGGGAGCAAATTTCTCTGTCCTAATTCAGGCCTGCGCAATCTTCAGTAGAGTCCAGGTGGAATGCCTGACAGCCCCAAGTGGGACCCTGACATCCACCCTGTCACCTTGGGGGCAGTGCTGGATTTACTGCTGGGGACCATTTAGACAAGAGTGTCCAGATGTGCCTTCACATTTCCATCACTGGAAATAAGAGCATGGATGCCTGCTGTTCTCTGCCTGTGTCCTGGCATTTCTATCTTGGGATCAAAGGACACAAACTGTGGCTTCATCCAGGGAGGGGAGGGCTTCTCAATTGTAAAAAGTCCAGCAGTAGCGGCCTCCCAGTTCAAAAGAAATTGGCTCCTGCCCTGGCTGGTATAGCTCAGTGGATTGAGCACGGGCCTGTGAACCAAAGGGTCGCCAGTTCGATTCCCAGTCAGGGCACATGCCTGGGTTGCAGGCCTTTCCTCAGTAGAGGGCACATGAGAGGCAACCGCACATTGATGTTTCTCTCCCTCTCTTTCTCCCTCCCTTCCCTTCTCTCTAAAAATAAATAAATAAAATCTTAAAATAAAAAAAGAAATTTGTTTCCGCCCTCCTCCCTCCTCATCTTTGTGACTGGAAGTACAGGAACCCCCTCACTACCAGGAGGGCAAAATACAGGCCCAGGAAGACAGAGCAGAAAGACAGCTGAAGCTGTGTGCCTGGTGCTGCTGCTGGGCTGCTTTGGGTCTGGATTGTGTGATGGAGCCATAGGCCAGTCATGCTCTTGAATGATCTTGCTGGCATTTCTGCCTCGTAGATTTGAGACCATGCAGGTAAAACATGCAGCACACGCTGCTCAGTAACCTGGAACTGACGGTTCTTCTTGGTCAGCCAAGGGCCTGAGCTGAGACCTGAGAATTTGGCTGGTCTGGCTGCTATCTGGGCAAGAACTGACCACAGGGAGGTCCACCTGTCACTGCAGCTGGACTGTCACAGGAAGGATGCCTGTGCCCACCCTTAATGCCACTGTGCTGGGAATTTGTGGCTGGAGTCAGAGCCCCCAGGACAACTACATCCGAATTTTGTCATGGGCTCTGCCTGCTGTCCTTGTCTCCCCATTTGAGTCACTGCCTGGGCCACAGACAGCTGCCCTTGCCCTTGGACAGAGGGTCGGTCAGTGTGTCCCAGCGAGGCCCAGAGGGTTCTAAGGAGCCACCTGGCTGAGGACCACGGGCCTGGGCGACACTGTGGCCCACACAGTGATACACGAGCCAGAGCTAGTTCACGAGACATGCACTGGTTTCTGCTGGACACGGTCAGGCTGGAGACGGGAGGGTGGCTGTTGTCGTCAGTGAGTATGAGTCCAGCTGTCACTGCAGAACTTAACGCGTCACCTTGGAGGTCGTCACCTTGATACATTGGGCTGTACACAATACGCTCTGCAGACAGACACGCGGAGCTCCGCCCTGGGGATCAGAGGCAGGTTTGGCTCATCCACCCAGCACCACCCAGAGAGCAGATGAGGAGCCCCTGAGGCACCCACCTGGAAGGACCATCCTCTCCAGTAAATGACCAGCAACTGGGTTGGGTCCTGTGAGGCATTCAAGGCAAGGCTGACAGACAGCTCAGCTTCCGCCTTGGACCCCGGCTCCACAAAGAAGCAACATTTGGCGATTTCAGACCATCTCCTCCCAGAACTGACCTGAGGAGACTTTACCTGGATCAGGATCTGATCCATATATTCCCAGTCCCAGCACCAGATAATGGGTTCTGGGACCCCTTCAGTTATGTGTTCCACACTTATGGTGGCTGGTGATGCTGGGAGTGTTTCCTATTTGCAGCAGAGAATGTGGTCTAATTTTGCAAGAGGCCATTTCATCCTGCTACATACAGGGAAGTCTTGTGAGCACATTTCTGTTGTACTCTGGTGATCCTTTAGGGCTTACTCTGCTCAGGGCTCAACGTCAGCCTGTGGGCACCAGCAGGACCCAGTCTGCAGCAGCTGCCCCTTCTGACTAGTTGGTGCGTGTTCTAATTAAGAGTCGGTTCTGATTGGTTGGTGTCTGCTCTGATTAATAGATGTATGCTCTGATTGGTTGGTGTCTGTGTCCACCAGCTGGGATAAATATACACAGACCACACCACCCAGCAACCCCTCCTGCCACCCACCCCATCAGTCCGGCCCTGAAGCGAGCACAGCGATGATGCCATGTGCTGGTTGATGGTGAGCGTGCTGTGCTGAGGCACCGTGATGTGAGCCGTGGCTGCATTGTAGGTGTTCTTGTCATTGGCTGTGTCCATTGCCGTGACTTGTATCCTGGTGGTGCCTGCAGAGAAACGCGAGGGAAGTTGATATCTCAACAGCTAACAACCAGCATGGCAACAAAATTAGCACAGAAGTCTAAAGTGCAACATGCTCCCATTTTAGTCCACTCACTGTGCAGACGATAGTACTGCCTGTGAAGTGATGCAAGCAGTATAGTCCACCACATTACTGTAGCAATTTCATGGTTATTTGTTCACTTATTTGGAAAGATTTAGGGCTTCTTCTGACATGGCTGTAGATGTGGGAACACTATCCCTCATTAACATGAAACTATCAGGGACAGGAGGGAAGGGCATGTGGGCCATCCCAGGTCTCATCCCTCTACCTGTCCCACTGCTCCCAGGCCCTTGTCCCTCTTTCCCTGACAATGTCAGGGGAGTCCTGTCTGGACACTGGCCTGATAAGCCAGAGTGGAGAGCTGGGTGGAGGGAGTGAGTCCTGGTCACTTTAACCAAGACTTTGGAGTTTGGTCCATGAATGGACCTGAGGTGGCTATACCCCTCATGTGGTCATCAGGAGACGGTTAGTGATGGCTGGTGAGCAGCGGTTTTCTGTGGGGACAAAGCCGCCATGATGACAGAAAAGGGAAGAAAAGGGGGAGAAAACAGCAGTGGCTGCCACTAGCAGGTGAGGGGGACTGGAGATCAGCCCATCAGAATGTCCTTTCACGCGGAATTTTCAGTTTTGTTTATTTTTCAGCTGCTGCTGTCTACTCTGAGCTCAGAAGCTGGCCTGCCATGTATCTTTGCGCCCAGCGAGGCCCAGAGCTTGTCCACGAGCACAGAGCTTGTCCATGAAAAACACGGCTCAGATCCACGTCCAGCCCTTGCCACCTCCACCCTCTTATCTTCGTCTGCAGCCCCTGGAACGTGAAAGGGGCTTAACAATGTGTCATGAATGACTTCACAAGACCAGTGGCTGTCTGAAGTGTTTGGGAAGTGAGGCAGTCACCCCTGGTTCTAGAACCCCCTGAAGCCACACAGGAGACACTCGAAACAGTGCAGATCACTTCTCCTGTCTAGGGCTGTCGACACCTGCAGCCACCGACTTTCCCTTCTTATAACAAACACCAAAAGGAGGTTTGTCAGCCCTGGCCAGGTTGTTTGGAGCATCGTCTTGTAACTGAAAGGTTGAGGGTTCCATTCCAGTCTGGACATGTACGTAAGTTGAGGGTTCAATCCCTGGTCGGCGCGTGTATGGGAGGCAACCAATCATCGCATCAATGTTTCTCTCTCTCTCCCTTCCCTTCTCTCTAAAAGCAATGACAAAAATGTCCCTGGGTGAGGATAAAGAAAAAGAAAAGAAGTGGGTGAGTGCCTGGGCCAACGATGCTGTAGGAAACCTGGACTTTCTCGTCCTTGTCCGATTTGATCTGAAGATGACACAGGAACAGAACCTGCAAAAAACAATCCCCATCAAGTCTAAATCCCCTCAGCTGGGCTCCTTGAATAAGACCAGAGTTTTCCCTTTGCCGTTTCTGACCCACATTTTTGGGAATGGGCCTCAGTCATTTTCTGGGAAGTAGATGGGAGGGATAGCCCAGTCTCTCCTTGCCTCTTGAGACCAAGGCGGGCATTGGGGAACATCAGTATGTCCGTCTGGTGCCCAGAGAGAGCTTCCTAAAAGGACAACAGGAGAGAGATCACAGCACAAGCCTAACTGTCCAGTAAGACCAGTGGCTGTCAGCGCCACGCTGACCTGTGGGAAGGGCTTAGGTTTGCTGCGTCCTGACCTTCCATTTCCAACCACAGCATCTGAGGCATCTTGGGGGCCCTCATTAGAAGGCATCACCTGGGCAAAAAGCTGCAAAACCGAAGAGAAGTGGGCTAGGGCAAAGAGGACAGTGCCCGTGGTCCCGCCTGACAACCACTATTCAGCATCCTGTTTCTCCTCTGCTCCACAGAAAGCAGTGCCCCCACCCCCACCATGGCCTCAAGGATTTTGAAACACCTTCCTCAAGAGAAAGCTGAGAGGAGGACGCTGACATCCTGCAAGGCCTGAAGGTGGAGTGAGCTTTCCCCTTAAATGCAGGACACTGGAGAGCTTTCCTGAGCTCTGAATGTCCTGCACACACTGCACGTTCACTTCTGTACCAGAACTAGGCCGAGATGTGCTCCCTGGAAACACCATTTTTGTCCAACAAGAGGGGTTGGGGAAACTTCAACCCAGCCTGTGTGTGGGACCCAGTGGAAGCTGAAGGAAGGCGATCAGGCATTTGGAAGGGAAAGAGGCTACTGAGGAAGTCAGACAGGGCTCCGTACCATTTGTAAAGGAAAGCTGTGTGGGTGTGCCCATGTGTGAGTGCACAGAAAGCTCTACCTCACTGTGTTAGTTGGTGTGCCTTCTGGATTATAGAATTATGGGTGGTTTTATTTTCTGTATTTCCCAAACTCAGTTTTTTAATTTTTTAAAAGTATATTTTATTGATTATGCGACTTCAGTTTTCCCAATTTTTCCCCTTTATTTCCCTTCCACCCTGTACCCCCTAACCCTCAGCATTCTCCCACCTTAGTTCATGTCCATGGGTTGTACAAACAAGTTCTTTGACTTCTTTGTTTCCTATACCATTCTTAACGTCTCCCCAACTTTTTTATGCCTACCAATTATGCTTCTTATTTCCTGTACCTTCCCCTCCCCACTGAAACCCCTCCATGTGATGTCCATTTCTCTGATTCTGTTCCTGTTCTACTTGTTTGCTTAGTTTTTGTTTTCTTTTTTTTTAGGTTCAGTTCTTTTTTTTTTTTAATTTTATTTATGTATTTTTAGACAAAAGGAAACAGAGGGAGAAAGAGAGGGAGAGACACATCAATGTGTGGTTGCCTCTCATGTGGCCCCCACTGGGGACCTGGCCTGCAATCCAGGCATGTGCCCTGGCTGGGAATTGAACCAGTGACCCTTTGGTTTGCAGCCCACGCCCAATCCACTGAGCTACACCAGCCAGGGCTAGGTTCAGTTCTTGATAGTTGTGAGTTTGTTGTCATTTTACTGTTCATAGTTTTGGATCTTCCTCTTTTTCTTAGATAAGTCCCTTTAACCTTTCATATAATAAGGGCTTGGTGATGATGAACTCCTTTAACTTGACTTTATCTGGGAAGCACTTTATCTGCCCTTCCATTCTAAATGATAGCTTTGCTGGATAGAGTCATCTTGGATGTACGTCCTTGCCTTTCATGACTTCAAATACTTCTTTCCAGCCCCTTCTTGCCTGCAAGGTTTATTTTGAGAAATCAGCTGCTAGTCTAATGGGCACTCCTTTGTAGGTAACTCTCTCCATTTCTCTTGCTGCTCTTAAGATTCTCTATCTTTAATCTTGAATAACTGAATGATGATGTGCATTAATGTGTTCCTCTTTTGGTCCAATTTCTTTGGGACTCTCTAAGCTTCCTGGCTTTCCAGGAAGTCCATTTCCTTTGCCAGGTTAGGGTAGTTTTCCCTCATTATTTGTTCAAATAAGTTTTCAATGTTTTGCTCTTGTTCTTCTTCTGGCACCTCTATGATTCTGATGTTAAAGCATTTAAAGTTGTCCCAGAGTTTCCTAAGCCTGTCCTCAGTTTTTTGAATTCTTATTTCTTCATTCTGTTCTGATTGGATGTTTATTTCTTCCTTTTGTTCCAAATTGTTGATTTGAGTTCTGGTTTCCTTCCCTTCACTGTTGGTTCCCTGTATATTTAGCTTTATTTCACTTTGTGTAGTCTTCATTTGTTCCTTCATTTTATGACCTAGCTCAGTCAGTTCTGTGAACATTCCAATTACTAGTGTTTCGAACTCTGCATCAGATAGGTTGGCTATGTCCTTGTCCCTTAGCTCTTTTTCTGGAGTTTTGATCTGTTCTTTCATTTGGGCCATATTTCTTTGTCTCAGCACACCTGTTATGTTGTAAGGGGACGGGGTCTTAGGTGTTCATCCTGGGTGAGGCAATGTTGTGGGGCTGTCTGTGAGGGAGGGGTCAGAGAGGGAGCAATGGTGTTCACTTGCTCAGCTGTAGCCACACTTTCCAATGAAGTCACTCGTGTGAGACGGAGTTTCTCCTGCTGTGGAAACTCCTGCAGTTGTTTACAGCTAGCTTTGAGTCTTTAGTTTTCCATTCAGCCAGCCCTGCCTTTCCTGCGCAGTCTGCTGCCTTGCCGTGCATCCTCTCTGCTCGGCTGCCCATCTCCTACTGGTCTGGGTGAATGTTTCTTTAACTTCTTGGTTGTCAGAGTTCCAGGCAGTTTGATTTTCTGGCACTTTTGGTTGTTTATTGTTTTTAGATTGGTTGTTATCATTCTTTCTGGTTGTGCAAGGAAGTGAAGTGTTTCTACCTATGCCTCCATCTTGGCTGGAACCCCAAACTCATTTTTTAAAAAATGACAATACATATTCTCAGAAAAAAACAATAATGTCACCATCAAGTATGATAGTCTGCAAACAAAGATCTTAAAGTGCAAATTTCAAAATGTTATAAGGGTTTTCTCTGGGTGATGAGATTAACAATCTCTTTAAAAATTATTTTTAAAAAAGTTTTCTTTAGTAACTTTTAGGAAGTCTGATCTTCAAAGACAGAATCTGTGGGTGACATACCTCCCCAAGGGTGGCTCTCAGAGGTTGGGTCAGACACTTTCCAGGGCAATTAGGACCCCTGGGGCCAGACCAGGGACAGACAGAGCAGAGTCTTGGAGTCAAGACAGATCTGCCAAGTTTCAGAAGGGCTTACCTGACCCCAGCTGTGGAGGGCAGTGAGCTGTTCTATGTTCATGGCTGACGGTTCTGATGAGTGACCCCCTTGCCTGCCCAGCTATGGTCCCCACCCTGGCCTGCAGCTCTCTTACCTGGGTGATAGACAATCAGAACATAAACCAGGCAGGACTGGCCATAGCTGTCGTGGCCACTGTAGTCACAGCGTTGAATATGTGATGTAGGTACCTGGCCTTGCCATCCTGTCACCTCAGCCACTGATGTCCTTTTTGCCCAAGGACAAAAAGGCCTGCCCCATCCAGGTCATTCACAGTGTCGGGGGAGGAGTTGGGAAGCCGGCAGGTGCAGCTGAAGTGGCCTTGGAGGCCCACCAGGTGCCATAGGGACAGGACAGTGACTTCAGCAGCCGGTCAGGGGAAAGAGACTCAGAATTCAGCAGATGTCAGGCTGCATTCACTCCTTGAAGCCTCCTCTTCAAAACAAGGATGGTGGCTGCCAGCCACTGACAGGTGCGCAGGAGGGGTGTGTAAACACCCAGCTCCCTACACAAGGTGGTCTGAGCCCGTGTGAACTATGCGAACAAGGCTGAAACAAAAGAGCCTGTTTATGACTTAGCTTTGAGAACCACACACCATTTTCACCGCATAGATCAGCCTTGTCGTGTGAAGGAGGGACTGTACAAAGGTGCGGGCGACAGTGTGTGGATTTGGCGGACACCTTGGAGGTTGGCAGCTACACTAGGAATGTGGTTTGCTGCTGAAAGGGATGGAGAGGGAACAGACCTATCTACTCATCTTAAATTGCTAAGCCTTCTGGGAGATCTCCAGGATCTGTCCTGGTGGGTAGTGGTGGTGTTGACCATCACCTGGCAGTCTGTGGGCTGCCCCTCCCCACTGTGTCTCAGTGCCAGCCCCTCTGCCAGCATTACACCAGGACCCTGGCCCTCTCCCATGGTCCATGCTGAAAACCACAGAGTATTGAGTCTGTGGTGTTCTCTCTGGGCTGTGCTGATGGGGGAGAAACAGGGAAGGGAAACAAAACCCAAGACAGACACCTTCCTTTTAAAAAGCATAAAAAAGAAAATACTAGTGGATATTTATTATTGCAATCCACATAGTTTATGTAGACACTCTTCTTCACAAGCCTTGCAGTGGGAGGACAGAAAGGCCATCGTTCCAGGTCATGGGGGTAGGTGTCTTCCTTTGGTGAACCCACCACAGCAGGGACAGGGTGGGTCATGCTTAGGCCTCCCTCATGCAGGAGAGAGTGTGATGGGGTCCTCACTAATTGTCCGCCATCTCTCTGAATTGAACTCAGTTCTGGTTCTAAGAAAAGTGTGACCTCTGGGAGCTGTTAGCACCCTTCCTAATGCTTATGCAGATGTAGATGTTTACCCTGTTCTCACCCTGAGTCTCGCTGGACTCCCACCCATGGGGTTCATGGGAATTTTGTGGTCCTGGGCCATTGTGGACATTTTCTGGGAATGGGTGGCCAGGAATGACCAACATTGTGCATTTCCATTATCCCATCAGACTTCACTTCACAAATGTTTACACATACAATAAGTACTAATTTCAAGATGGTGTTAGTGGTATATGAAGCCCTCTGGGGCCCAGGTACAAGGAAAGTGCATTACAGAAGCTGCCGTGTTGCAGGTTTCATGAATGCCACATGCAGATTGGGTGTACCTGTAACAGGAGGAACTCAGTTCTTGCTAACGCAGTAAAGGATTACAGATCAGCAAGTGTATTAGTGTGCCATCAGGGTTTATTAGTGATATGTTCTCATGAAAGAGGACAGGTCTTGCAGAGGTGGGGGTGAAAGGCAAGAGCACCAGGTCCTTTGTCCTGAGGACTTACATAGTTGGTGGGATGGGGGCAAAGAAGTTACATATTGATTGATGGGTAAAAGAAGTTACATATTGATTGATGGCCAACTTCCATGGGGGATGTGACTACACAAACATATGTGTGTGGGGTCTGTTAGCCTCAATCCTTATCTCTCTTCAGACCCCATTTGGTCATCTTGTAAAATAGATCCATGACAGGAGACAGTTAAAGTTGAGGCAGTTACCCAAAGTTATCTATGGGCTCTTTCTGTAAGCACGAAGGACCCTTTCATAAAACAGATAGTGGCCAGAGGCAAGCAGTTAGACAAATTTGTGTTATGGGTCCTTTCCTTGAGAGCGGTGGATCCCTTCACATCTTCTGGGCCTTGGGATGAAGTTTCAAAGCCTTTCTTTCCCAGATAGTGGAAACCATACCTAGAATTTCAACGTGTTAACATGGTGTTTCTTGTGATGCTGGAACATCTGGCAATAGTATTGGACCAGGCTCAGGACTCTTGAGTTAGTGGGTGACACACGTCTTACTTGTCCTCCCTGCCTTGGCTTACCATCTATCTTTCCTTACACAGGAGTGCAGGCAGATGCTGCTTCCAGCGTCAGTTCTCAGCAAGGGGTGGGCTAGGGTGTTGTTTCACAGGTCACTCTCAGCAGCACCTGCCTGTGCGGAGGAGGCTGAGGGTGTGCAGGGTCAGTGGGAGGGTGGTGACCTGGAGGGAAGCGCATCCCCCACCTCAGGTTTTCTTCTCAGGGAAACTGAGTCTATGTGGGGAAAGTAGTGGTGTCTGTTCAAATTCTGAATTTGGCTACAGACTCCTACCCTGTCCTTATCTTCCTTTGTCCAGCACTAAAGACCCGGAAGACAGGGGCACTGAAGGCTGTTCAGCAGGACTTGCGATCTCAGTGATCCTCTACACCAGATTCTCTGTGCTGACTCCTGTACATTTCCATTGTAAACTAGGAAGCAGGCAGAGAGAAGTTGAGAATCTTGCCTTCAGTCACACAGCTGGAGAAGACAGAGCTGAGACTCACACCCACTATGGACTGATGTGGAATCTGTATGCTGTGCACCAGGAAATGCTGACCCTGAAGGGGCAGCAAGGAGTGAGGAAGACCAGGTGCCCAGAGTGAGCCAGGCTCACGTCCACGCACAAGCATACATCCCTCCTGGCTGTTCACCTCTGAGGCTCCAGAGGTTGTAGGAAACCAGAAGAGCCGAGAGAAACCAAGTGAAGAGGGGTAGGGAGCTGATGAGGAGGAAAGGCCCCGCTTTCCAGGAGTCCAGGGAGTTCCCTTCCCTGGTGAGTCTGTATCAAATCCCCCTCTCAGGGCAGTAACCAAAGTAGATTGACTAAAGACTTACACATTTGGCCCTGGCTGGTGTAGCTCAGTGGATTGAGCGCGGGCTGGGAACCGAAGGGTCCCGGTTCGATTCCCAGTCAGGGAACATGCCTAGGTTGCAGGCCAGGTCCCCGTGAGGGCCATGTGAGAGGCAACCACACACTGCTGTGTCTCTCCCTCTCTGTCTCCCTCCCTTCCCCTCTCTCTAAAAATAAATAAAAAAATAAAATCTTTAAAAAAAAAAAAGACTTACACATTTGCAGGAGTGAATTTACACAGTTGAATTTCTGTGGCTGAGAGTATGAGTTCTTTGTGGCTCTTCTTGAACTCTCTGCTTTCAGTGATGGGGGAATGAGGGATGTGGGTTTCATATTTGTATAGAGACAAAACTTGTTAGGAGGTCAAAAAACCATGAAGGAGATTGGTGTTGACATTCCCATGTCACTCATGAAACTGTTTGTCCATCTCATCTCTTGTCATGAAACTGGAGGGTTTGTGTAACCAGTTACTTCTGTACTAATTACAATCTTGGGGAGAGTAAGGGGCTGTAGACTTCCTATGGCTATTGATATGTGACTTAATGCTAATGACTCACTCAGTCCACCTGCAATCATAGGGCTTCTCCCCAGAGTGTGTCCTCCTCTGGTGTTTGATGAGATTTGACTTCCAGGTAAAGCCTCTCCCACACTCCCTGCAAACATGGGGCTTCTCCCCTGAGTGTATCCTGTGGTGTCCGATGAGACTTGACTTCCAGGTAAAGCCTCTCCCACACTCCCTGCAAACATAGGGCTTCTCCCCTGAGTGTGTCTTCTGGTGTCTGATGAGATTTGACTTCCAGGTAAAGCCTCTCCCACACTCCCTGCAAACATAGGGCTTCTCCCCAGAGTGTGTCCTCTGGTGTCCGATGAGATGTGACTTCCAGGTAAAGGCTCTCCCATACTCCCTGCAAACATAGGGCTTCTCACCAGAGTGTGTCCTCCTCTGGTGTCTGATGAGATGTGACTTCCAGGTAAAGGCTCTCCTACACTCCCTGCAAACATAGGGCTTCTCACCAGAGTGTGTCCTCTGGTGTTTGATGAGATTTGACTTCCAGGTAAAGCCTCTCCCACACTCCCTGCAAACATGGGGCTTCTCCCCTGAGTGTATTCTGTGGTGTCCGATGAGACTTGACTTCCAGGTAAAGCCTCTCCCACACTCCCTGCAAACATAGGGCTTCTCCCCTGAGTGTGTCCTCTGGTGTCCGATGAGATGTGACTTCCATGTAAAGCCTCTCCCACACTCCCTGCAAACATAGGGCTTCTCCCCTGAGTGTGTCCTCTGGTGTCCGATGAGATGTGACTTCCAGGTAAAGGCTCTCCCACACTCCCTGCAAACATAGGGCTTCTCACCAGAGTGTGTCCTCTGGTGTCTGATGAGATTTGACTTGCACGTAAAGGCTCTCCCACACTCCCTGCAAACATAGGGCTTCTTCCCTGAGTGTATCCTGTGGTGTCC
>PVJI01030646.1:0-13958 GCA_004026765.1 Micronycteris hirsuta
CTCCAGGGAAGTGTTGAGAAGAGACTATGTGTCATTCATTCAGAGTTATGGCCGGCTACTCCCTGAGGTCCTTCTGAGGGGCCCTGAGGCATAACCTTCTGTCTTTCACTGGATGATGTTGCTGAACTGTGCTGTGTCTGTTGACTTTGTATGCTTTAGTTCAGCTTTGCAGCACCTTAGTTCATATCCATGGTCATACATATAAATTCTTTGGCCTTTCCATTTTCCATACTAACTTAACCTCCCCATGTCTATTTTCTACCTAGCATTTCTGCTTATAACCTGTAACTTTCTGCACATTCTTCTCCCTTCCCCTCCCCACTGATAATCTTCTGTGTGATACCCATTTTTGTGATTCTGTTCCTGTTCTAGTTGTTTGCTTAGTTTGTTTATGTTTTAGTTTTTTTTAGGTTTGGTTGTTGACAGTTGTGTGTTTGTTGCCTATTTACTGTTCAGAGTTTTGATTTTCCTCATTTTCTTAGATAAGTCCCTTTAACATTTCATATCATAAGGGCTTGGTGATGTTGAACTCCTTTAAATTGACCTTATCTGGGAAGCACTTGATCTGCCCTTCCATTCTAAATGATAGCTTTGCTGGATAGAGTCAACATGGATGTAGGTCCTTGCCTCTCATGATGTTGAATACTTCTTTTGAGCCCCTTCTTGCCTGCTAGGTTTCTTTTGAGAAATCAGCTGATATCTTATAGGAACTCGTTTGTAGATAATCCTCTCCTTTTCTCTTTCTTCTTTTCAGATTCTCTCCTTATTTTAATCTTGGGTAATGTAATTGTCATGTGCCTTTGTGTTTGCTTCCTTAGGTCCAACTTGTTTGGACTCTCTGAACTTCCTTGACTTCCTGGAAGTCTCTTTCCTTTTCCAGGTTCGGGAAGTTTTCCTACATTGTATTTTCAAATAAGTTTTCAATTTCTTGCTCTTCCTCTTTTCCTTCTGACACCCCTATGATTCAGATGTTGGAATGTTTAAAGTTGTTCTGGAGGTTCCTAAGCCTCTACTCATTTTTTTGAATTTTTGTTTCTTTATTCAATTCTGGTTGAATGTTTCTTTATTCCTTCTATCCAGACCATTGATTTGAGTCCCGGTATTCTTCCTGTCACTGTTGGTTCCCTGTGCGTTTTCCTTTATTTCACTTTTCATAACCTTAACTCTTTCCTCTGTTTTGTGACCATACTCAACCAATTCTGTGAGCATGTTGATTACCAGTGTTGTGAACTCTGCATCTCTTTGGATGGCTTTCTCTTCATCACTTAGTTGTATTTTTCCTGGAGCTTTGATCTGTTCTTTCATTTGGGCCATATTTTGTTTTCCCTTGGTGCCCCTGTTATGTAGTCAGGGGTGGGGCCTTAGGTATTCACCAGGCAGGACAACCCACATGGCTGTGTCCTGGCGCTGTATGTGGGGAAGGGGTCCAAGAGGGAACAGTGATGCTTGCTCTGCTCTCATCAGGCTTTTAGTCACTTCCCCTGCTACACACCAGTACATTGGGCCCTTCTGGTGTTGATTCCCAGGTGGCTGCGTTTGTTCTAGGACCTGTGGGTCTCTCCAATGTACTTTCCTGTGAGGCTGGGAGTTTCTCCTGCTACTGCAATTTCCACAGGTTTATTCAGTCAGAGGTTTTGAGACTGTATTTCCCCTGATGGAACTCTGGGTTGAAGTATCTGTCTCACTCCCCAGTTGTTCCTCCCGGTTCATCTGCAGGAAAATGTGGGACCACCCTGGTCCTCCAGCCTCCACCAGTCCTCTCTGCCCTGGCTGCCTGTCTCCACCCATCCTAACAGTGTGGATGAATGTTTCTTCTTTAACTCCTTGGTTGTTGGACTTCCATACAGTTCGATTTTCTGGCAGTTCTGGTTGTTTTTTGTTTGTTTTTAAATTTGTTGTTGTTCTTCATTTGGTTTTATGAGCAGGCACCATGTATCTACCTACTCCTCCATGTGGGCCCGAAGTCCTTAAGCAAAACTTGATTCAGGTTCGTTGTTCTAGTCACTTAGTTTTTTTCAATGTGACAGCCACACAGTACACATGGTGACTCAATGGTGTCTGCAACTCCCACTGACTAGAATAGGGAAGTTGTCACTGTTCACCCTTGTGCATTGCAGTCCACTCTCCTTGGCTGCCAGGGTGCATTGATTCATGCAAACTGTTCTCGTTATATTAACAATGGCTAGACACAGTCTAGACAGACCTCATGTATTGTATACATGTATGTATGTCATGACATATATGTTTTTTATATAGTGACTTATACATTTATAACAGTCATATAAAATATTACAGATGGTCATGGTCAAAGTTTGTAAGGCCGTGTTTTAAGTGAAGAAGCCTTCTTTGCTATACAAGTGTGTGTGATCTCTGTCAGCTTAACTAGTTATCAACATAGTGGTCAATCAAGGGCTCTGACAGATTCGTATTTTGAATAGCTACATGCTCTACTCCATTAGTGCCAGCACTCGGGTGTTCAGATAGCGAGGATTTCTGAGAACATGGCTCACTGGGGAGGAACTCGGGGCCCCTCCAGTAAGGCACACCCCAGAGGCTCACTGGTGGCAACGACTCAACTTTTTCAATTTTATGGACATCAGCCTTCCTCCAGCGTGACTTTGATAGAGCCTTATGGTGGAGTTCTGGTGTTCCTCCCTTTCTGTGTGTGTCCCTGAGTCCTCCTTCTTGATTGTGTGTGACTCTTCTGGTGACACTCACCCTCCTCTTCTGGGTGGCTCAGAAATTGAGTCCAAGTCCTCCATCTTCCTAGTGGCTCGGCGCTTCCTTGTCTGCATGTCACTGGACACTACTCTCTTTGCATATGGGCAAAGAGCTGCTGAGTTTAGATGACAGATGGAATGTGACCTTCCATGTCATCTGTGAAGAGGACAGACTAGCCTGAAAGAGCCAGGGAGGGTTCAGTAGTCTGTGCTCTACAGCAGACTAGATTGGGAAGAGAGAAGAGACAGGCACAGTAAAGCAGCAGGTACAGGCATTAGGTTCACAGGAGAAATTTCAAATCAGCAAGGAGATTGTACATCAGCAGAGAGAACAAAGACCAGGTCTGCCTGAGAGCTGATATGCCGGGACTCGCCAAGTTGGTGATACTGTTTCTTTCTGTCACTCAGTTCCTTCTGGGGATGCTGGGGAATGGGTTCATTGGTTTGGTCAATGGCAGGAAGTGGTTGAAGAGCAAGAGAATCTCTTGGTCTGACTTCATCATGACTGCACTGGCTCTGTCCAGGATTGTTCTGCTATGGATTCTCTTGGCTGATTCTATAATAATACTGTTCTTTCTCAAAGTCTTTCCTGAGTTTGGAGGACTGGAACTTACTGTTATTTCATGGAGTTTCACAAACCATCTGAGCATTTGGCTGGCCACCTGCCTTGGTGTCCTCTACTGCCTGAAAATCGCCAGTTTCTCCCACCCCGTGTTCCTCTGGCTCAAGCGGAGAGTGTCCAGGGTGGTCGTGTGGATGCTGCTGGGTGCACTACTCCTATCCTGTGTCAGTGCCATGTCTCTGATTCATGAATTTCAGATCTATTCTCTTCTCCGTGGAACTACTGCCACAGGGAATGTGACTGAGCACTTTCAAAACCAAATGGATGTATATCACCTGACCCACGTTCTTGGGATGCTGTGGTACCTGCCTCCCCTAGTTGTATCTCTGGCCTCCTACATTCTGCTCATCCTCTCCCTGGGGAGGCACATGCAGCAGATGCGGCAAAACAGAACCAGCCCCAACGATGTAAGCACTGAGGCCCACAAGAGGGCCATCAGAATTATCCTCTCCTTCCTCTTTCTCTTCCTGTGTTATTTTTTTGCCTTTTTAATCACATCTTCCAGTTATTTCCTACCTAGCAGTGAGCTGACTACGATAATTGGAGTAGTAATTGGAATGTTTTATCCTGCTGGTCACTCGTTCATTCTGATTCTGGGGAACAACAAGCTGAAGCAGAGCTTTGTGGAGCTGCTCTGCTGTGTGTCTGGTCATCTGAAGCCCAGGTCCAAGGGACTGCTTGCCCCATAGACTGGCAGAGGAGACTGGAGGGAGCCTCGGTATCCTTCAGCCTGGCTCAAGAGTGCAGGGCTCCTCCTGACCCTCTCGAGACACCAGTTCTGTGACATCAGTAGGATAGAGACAGCACTGCCGACCTGACCCCACCAAGGACACTGTGCATGGCCTCCCTTTTTTGTGGTTGTTTTGGAGACGGGAGAACAACCTTTGGAAAATGTCAATATAGTAAGAACACCCTCAGTATGTGGACATGGAGTTGCATTTCCACAGCTGTCAGCCCAACTAAATGAGCCAATAACTAGCTTTTATGTCAAGTTTATATTGACAGTGACAAGCAGATGTGAGTAAAACAATGTAGAGAATTGTGGGACAGAGCAAAAGCATTGCAGTCCCCCAGACTGGGATTGAACTTGGCCTCAGGCAAGTTATTTTAATCACCTGTGGGATCCTCTGGTCCCTCATTTTAAAATGTGGGCTGTGACCCCAGCCTCACAGGGTTTTGGAAATGCTCAAGACCATGTGTGCCAGCATTTTAGTTCATCTTATTGTCTAAAGTGCTCAATTGGTGAAGCTCCTACTGTCACTAATGGTGAATTGTGCAGCACTTCCCTCAAAGACATTAGTTTCCACAAATCCATGGTGTCATCACACAATGGAATGACTACTGGACCTTGGATACAGGGTTCCATCCAGTCTCGCAGCTGTGAAATCATTCCCTTCCATTCCCATTGTCCTCGCATTCCTTTGTCATTGTGCTAAAGTAAATACTCTTTTTTCCTGTTTTTTTCTTCTGAATTCAGGTCATTTATTTATTTATCTAATCATTTCTTTTTCATTGTTGTTGAAGTACAGTTGTCTCCGTTTCCGCCCCACCATTCCTCCCCACCCTACCCATCCCCGGCTCCCTCCTTCAGTCTTTCCCCCCTTTGCCTTTGTCCGTGGGTCATATATTCATGTTCCCTGATGATCCTTCCCCTTTCTTCCACCGCTGTCCCCCTCCTCCCTCACCTCTGGTTATATCAGTTTGTTCTTTTTATCCATGTATCTGGTTATATTTTGCTTGCTTGTTTGTTTTGTTGCTTAAGTTCCACTTATATGTGAGATCATATGATACTGTCTTTCACCGTGTGGCTTATTTCACTTAACATAATGCTCTCCAGGTCGATCCAGTCTGTGCAAAGGGTAGAGCTCTTTCTTTCTTTGACTCCTTTGAGCAGAGTCATCAAGAAAAAAAGAGAGAGGGCCCAAATAAATAAAATCAGGAATGAAAGAGGAGAGATTACAGCTGATACCACATTAAATATGAAGGATTGTAAGAAATTACTACAAACAACTATATGCCACAAAATTTGAAAAACCTGGGTGAAATGGATAAGTTTTTAGAGAAATATAATCTTCCAAAACTGAATGAAGAAGAAGCAGAAAGCCTAACAGACCAATAACAGCTGGTGAAATGGAAGCAGTCATGATAAACCTCCTGGCACAGAAATCCCTGGACCAGACAGATTCCTGGGAGAATTTAGCTTAAGTCAATTTTCAAGTAGTTTTTTTATTTGTTAGATTGGACAAAAGTTCAAGGAGTTTGTTAATGTCTAAGTATGGATATCTTCTTTTAAAATTTCAGAGTTTTGTTTAAAAAATTGCATAAGCAGTTTTTATAATCAGTTAATCACTTTCACTTTAATAAAACTACAGAGACATTGATTTACTTCCTGTCCCTGAACAGGGGTGACAACTGAATGAGCACATTAGTGCTTAAGATCATCAAGAAGTCTCAGACCTGGGAACACACTCAGGACACGGCAATGTGAGTCTGGGTTCTATCAGTAACGGGCTCTGCGGCATGTAGCTATTGCAGCAGCGAGGAGGACTCTGACAGCTGGGGTCACATCCTGAGCCCTGCCCTCAGGGACTGGGTGACTTTGGGGAAGCTGCTCGACCTCTCTCTACTTCCCTGTCCTCATTTGTGACGTGGGAATGGTACTTTGTTGGTAGAGTTGTTGGAGGGAATGAGGGAGTTACCATGAAAACTGCTTGAAGTCGCACACGGCGTAAACACACTCAATAAATATTGCTCTTGTTATTGCCGTTATTTTGTTTCACTTTGACATGGCATGAAGGATCGGCACATCCCTTGGGATTTAGTCACATGTGACTGGAAATTAATTTTGGGATTGTTCTGGAATTCATTTGCATTTCTCAAATCGCAGAAATAAAATGTCTTTTGGTCGGAACTATGTACTTTCCAATTGATACTTGTCTCTTGAATTTGCTAGGGAAATTCCTAATTCTGAAATATCTTAACATTCCCTTTCAAAAGGTATCTGTTGAAACCTGAAAGAATGGTTTAGTATTCATTCCTAGTTTACTAAAATATATGAAATCTGAAATGGGTCCTTCTGTAATTCATTCCATCGCTGCTTCCTTTCAGCGCAGGGCAGTGTAACTATGGAAATCCAGGCTGTCTCAGTGGACGGCTGCTTTGCTAACCCTGACCCCCCCTCTTCTCCAGTCCCCCTCACCCACGCCTGCACACTTGTTGCTGTTTTCTGTCCCTTTGGCAACTTCCCTGCTGAGCTCTGACCTTCTGGCTCTTCAGCCTTCACCTGAGTTCCTGCTTCTGCCTTCTGCCTTAGGTGTGGGGATTTTCCTCTTTCTGATGGATCACAGCATTTTGCTAGAGACTTTGGCTTGGCCGTTGCTTGGTTCTTGGTGCCTTTGGCTACCTTCTGAAGAGTCCCTCCCTTCTGTGTTCCCTGTGGCTCCATTAAATCCTACCCTGACCTGCCTACTGTGGAATTCAGAAATGGGGCAGCGATCCTTCTGAGGCATAACCTTCTGTCTTTCATTGGATAATGTTGCTGAACTCTACTGTGTATCTTGACTTTGCTCCAGATCAGGGTGTTCAAAAATATTTATCACAGCTCAGTAGTAGGTTGCACAATCAAGTTTGTGTCAGCAAGCAACATTGGAAGAAATAGAGTATGAGAGAAAATATCAGAGAGCCACACATGTGCAAAAGAAAACATAGATTTGTGAAAACTCTGAGTTCCCCAGCACATATTTATTATATACGAGGTCTGTCCAGAAGTTATCCATCCTCGTAATATCAAAAATAGAGACCTTTATAGAAGAAGATACAAGATTTGAGAAACATTGTACACAGGACAATGATGCCTCAGTCCCCTTCAAAGCAGGCACCTTGGCACCTCACACAGTTCTCCCAATTGTCATCAGCTGCCCAGTTGTATTTTCCTGACTCTCGTTGATGGTCTGAAATTGCTTCTCTTTCAAAAGTGATTTTAGTTTTTGGAAAGCCAAAAGTCGCAGGACGCCAAATCTGGGCTGTGGGGAGTTGAGTCACTTGAGTGATTTGCTGGTTAACAAAAAACTCATTTAATGAGATGTGATTCATGAGCTGGTGCGTTGTCATGATGAAGCTGCCAATCACCGGTTGCCCATAGCTACGCCCTTCTGTGTCATCTGAATAGTTTCCTCAGAGGAATGTTCAAGCTTAACGCAAAATTTAATACCAATTTGTTGCACATAGGTGGCAGTCACTCAACTTTACCTATTTTATGGACGTCAGCCTTCCCCCAGGATGACTTTGATAGAGCCTTATGGTGGAGTTCTGGCATTTGCCCCTTTCTGTGTGTGTCCTCCCTCTCAATTGTATATGTGACTCTTCTGGTGACACTCTCCTTTCTGTTCTGGGTGGCTCAGAAATTGAGTCCAAGTCCTCCATCTTCTTTCTGGCTCAGCCCTTCCTTGTCTGCATGTCACTGGACACTAGTCTCTTTGCATATTGGCAAAGAGCTGCCGAGTTTAGATGACAGATGGAATGTGACCTTCCATGTCATCTGTGAAGAGGACAGACCAGCCTGAAAGAGCCAGGGAGGGTTCAGTAGTCCGTGCTCTACAGCAGACCAGATTGGGAAGAGAGAAGAGACAGGCAAGTAAAGCAGCAGGTACAGACATTAGGTTCACAGGAGAAATTTCAAATCAGCAAGGAGATCGTACATCAGCAGAAAGAACGAAGACCAGGTCTGACAGATAGCTGACATGCTGCGACTCGCTAAGTCAGTGTTTATGTTTTTTTATGTCACTCTGTTCATTGTGGGATTGCTGGGAAATGGTTTCATTGGTTTGGTCAATGGCAGCAGGTGGTTGAAGAGCAAGAGAATCTCTTGGTCTGACTTCATCATGACTGCACTGGCTCTGTCCAGGATGGTTCTGCTGTGGATTAACTTGACTGATTCTATAATACTACTGTTCTTTCTCAAAGTCTTTGCTGAGTTGGGAGCACTGGAAGTTATTGTTATTTCGTGGACTTTCACAAACCATCTAAGCATTTGGCTGGCCACCTGCCTTGGTGTCCTCTACTGCCTGAAAATCGCCAGTTTCTCCCACCCCGCATTCCTATGGCTCAAGTGGAGAGTGTCCAGGGTGGTCCTGTGGATGCTGCTGGGTGCGCTGCTCCTATCCTGTGGCAGTGCCATGTCTCTGATTCATGAATTTCAGATCTCTTCTCTTCTATATGAAACTGCTGCCACAGGGAATGTGACTGAGCACTTTGGAAAGCAAATGGATTTATATCAGCTGACCCACGTTCTTGGGATGCTGTGGTACCTGCCTCCCCTAATTGTATCTCTGGCCTCCTACATCCTGCTCATCCTCTCCCTGGGGAGGCACATGCAGCAGATGCGGCAAAACAGAACCAGCCCCATGGATGCAAGCACTGAGGCCCACAGGAGGGCCATCAGAATTATCCTCTCCTTCCTCTTTCTCTTCCTGTTTTATTTTTTTGCCTTTGCAATTACATCTTCTAGTTATTTCCTACCAAGAACTGAGATGACTTCGATAATTGGAGAAGTAATTTCAATGCTTTATCCTTCTGGCCACTCATTCATTCTCATTCTGGGGAACAACAAGCTGAAGCAGACCTTCATGGAGCTGCTCTGCTGTGAGTCTGGTCATCTGAAGCCCAGGTCCAAGGGACCGCTTGCCCCATAGACTGGCAGAGGAGACTGGAGGGAGCCTGGGAGTCCTTCAGCCTGGCTGAAGACTGCAGGGCTCCTCCCAACCCTCCGGAGACACCAGTTCTGTGACATCAGTAGAATAGAGACAGTACTGCTGACCTGACCCCCCAAGGACACTTTGCATGGCCTCCCTTTGTGTGGTTGTTTTGGAGACGGGAGAACAGCCTTTGGAAAATGTCAATATAGTAAGAACAGCCTCAGTATGTGGACATGGAGTTGTATTTCCACAACTGTCAGCCCAACATAATGAGCTGATAACTAGCTTTTATGTCAAGTTTATATTGACAGTGACAAGCAGATGTGAGTAAAACAGTGTAGAGAATTGTGGGACAGAGCAAAAGCATTGCAGACCCCATTAGGACTTGAACTTGGCCTCAGGCAACTTATTTTAATCACGTGTGTGATCCTCTGGTCCCTCATTTTAAAATGTGAGCTGTGACCCCAGCCTCACAGGGTTTTGGAAATGCTCAAGACCATGTGTGCCAGCATTTTAGTTCAGCTTATTGTCTAAAGTTTCAACTGGTGAAGCTCCTACTGTCACTAATGGTGAATTGTGCAGCACTTCCCTCAAAGACATTAGTTTCCACAAATCCATGGTGTCATCATGCAATGGAGTGACAGCTAGACCTTGGATACAGGGTTCCATCCAGTCTTGCAGCTGTGAAATCATTCCCTTCCATTCCCATTGTCCTCGCATTCCTTTGTCATTGTGCTAAAGTAAATTTTCTTTTTTCTGGTTTTTTTTTTCTGATTTCTGGTCTTTTATTTATTTAATCATTTATTTTTCATTGTTGTTCAAGTGCCCTTTTCTCCATTTCCACCCCACTACTCCTCCCTACCCTACCCATCCCCAGCTCCTCCCTTTAGTCTTTCCTTCTTTGCCCTTGTCCTTGGGTCATATATTCATGTTCCCTGATGACCTTTCCCCTTTCTTCCACCATTATCCCCCTCCTCCCTCACCTCTGGTTATATCAGTTTGTTCTTTTTATCCATGTATCTTGTTATATTTTGCTTGCTCGTTTGTTTTGTTTACTAGGTCCACTTATATGTGAGATCATATGATACTGTCTTTCACCGTGTGCTTATTTCACTTAGCGTAATGCTCTCCAGGTCGATCCAGTCTGTGCAAAGGGTAGAGCTCTTTCTTTCTTTGACTCTTTTGAGCAGAGTCATCAAGAAAAAAAGAGAGAGGGCCCAAATAAATAAAATCAGGAATGAAATAGGAGAGATTACAACTGATACCACATTAAATACGAAGGATTGTAAGAAATTACTACAAACAACTATATGCCACAAAATTTGAAAAACCTGGGTGAAATGGATAAATTTTTAGAGAAATATAATCTTCCAAAACTGAGTGAAGAAGAAGCAGAAAGCCTAACAGACCAATAACAGCTGGTGAAATGGAAGCAGTCATGATAAACCTCCTGGCACAGAAATCCCTGGACCAGACATATTCCTGGGAGAATTTAGCTAATATCAATTTTCAAGTAGTCTTTTTGTTTCTTAGATTGGACAAAAGCTCAAGGAGTTTGTTAATGTCTAAGTATGGATAAGTATGGATATCTTCTTTTAAAATTTCAGAGTTTTGTTTAAAAAATAGTATAAGCAGTTTTTATGATCAGTTAAATAACTTTCACTTTAATAAAACTACAGAGACATTGATTTACTTCCTGTCACTGAACAGGGGTGACAACTGAACGAGCACATTAGTGCTTAAGGTCATCAAGAAGTCTCAGACCTGGGAACACACTCAGGACGTGGCAATGTGAGTCTGGGTTCTATCAGTAACGGGCTCTGCGGTGTGAAGCTGTTGCAGCAGCGAGGAGGACTCTGACAGCCGGGGTCACATCCTGAGCCCTGCCCTCAGGGACTGGGTGGCTTTGGGGAAGCTGCTCGACCTCTCTCTAGTTCCCTGTCCTCATTTGTGACGTGGGAATGGTACTTTGTTGGTAGAGTTGTTGGAGGGAATGAGGGAGTTACCATGAAAACTGCTTGAAGTCGCACACGGCGTAAACACACTCAATAAATATTGCTCTTGTTATTGCCGTTATTTTGTTTCACTTTGACATGGCATGAAGGATCAGCACATCCCTTGCGATTTAGTCACATGTGACCAGAAATTAATTTTGGGATTGTTCTGGAATTCATATGCATTTCTCAAATTGCAGAAATAAAATGTCTTTGGTTGGAACTGTGTACTTTCCAATTGATACTTGTCTCTTGAATTTGCTAGGGAAATTCCTAATTCTGAAATATCTTAACATTCCCTTTCAAAAGATATCTGTTGAAACCTGAAAGAATGATTTAGTATTCATTCCTACTTTACTAAAATATAAGGAATATGAAAAGGGTTCTTCTGTAATTCATTCCATCGCTGCTTCCTTTCAGCGCAGGGCAGTGTAACTGTGGAAATCCAGGCTGTCTCAATGGACAGCTGCTTTGCTAACCCTGACCCCCCCTCTTCTCCAGTCCCCCTCACCCATGCCTGCAAACTTGCTGCTGTTTTCTGTCCCTTTGGCAACTTCCCTGCTGAGCTCTGACCTTCTGTCTCTTCAGCCCTCACCTGAGTTCCTGCTTCTGTGTTCTGCCCTAGGTGTGGGAATTTTCCTCCTTCTGATGGAACATAGCATTTTACTAGAGCCTTTGGCTTGGCCGTTGCTTGGTTCTTGGTGCCTTTGGCCAGCTTCTGAAGGATCCCTCCCTTCTGTGTTCACTGTGGCTCCATTACATCCTCTCCTGACCTGCCCAGTTGAGAGATGGGGAAGTGGACACGCTGAAGTCCCCACCACTGTTCATTCTGCTGGAGCCCAGAGTGTGGCTGGAAAGCCTGGTGTGGAATTCCGTGTGGCTAAGTGCAGAGTCACCTTCCCTGAGAGTCAGGGTGGCATCAGAGTCACAGGCAGGACATTGCCAACGCCTCCTTCTTTCTTCTCTCTGGGATATTTGGAGGCGACTCCTGGACAACCTTGGACTTAGTTATGAGACGTCAGCCATACATGGACCACCATTATCAGAGTTGGGGATCCGAGTGGGGACATGGGTGTGAGTAGTGGGTGAGTGTTGAGGTAAAGAGTCTCACCTGTTGCTGAAAGCTCAACGGTGGGATGTTTAGCCATTTTGGAGGGGAGGTGGCCTTCTAACTCCACCAGGGGACTGCCTCACCTGCCAGCTACTCACTGAATCCCAGCACGTGGGGAGGAATGACCCAGTTAGTGCTACAGGCCCAGCCGTGAGAGACCCTGTCAGAGGCCATCTTGTTTGTTTTGTTTTGTTTTGTTTTCAATGAATTAACTTGAGTTGCTAAACCCAGTAAAACTATCAAACATAGTTTTTTGAGCACGAGGGATCAGAGCATGTCTTACCTCCACTACGACCAGGTTCCTTGGGTCAGAGCGAGGCAATGAGAGTTGTCCTTGGATTTGGAGTCCAATCATATGTTACAGCTCATTCCTAAGGCCACGTGGGCCCTCCCAGCATGTCTGCTCTTTGGTGTTTGTGAGGGACAGTGACACACGACTCATTGGAAGCTTATGACAGTAGCTCATGAGACCTTCCAAGTTTCCCTCCACGGCCCCTGTGTTCTATGTCTGGTGGGGCTGCCTCTCCTGTTATTGCTCTCTCACCTCTTGGGCCAAGTTCATGGACCTTGACAATTAATGAGATTGAACTGTAGTTTGCGTCTAGGATTATTATCAATAAAAAGAACAAAAGCAAAGCAAAACAACAAATAGGGCTACAGAGAGCATCGTAAAGTTGTGTTTGTGATCTTCTTGGTTTTCGATAAATGGAAAGCCAATATTATTTGTTCATGTTCAAGTTGAACTACAGCTATTGGCAGTTGTTTATTACTTTCTAGTATTTCTACGTTGTGCTGGAGTAGAAATATGTGTCGTGTGGTGGCTAAGATGCTAGTTCGGGCCTCACACACATTTGGGTTCCAGTCCTGACCCCCACCACTAATTAGATGCCTGTGTTTTGGTAAGTTACTAACCTCCTTGGACTTCAGTTTCCTTCTGTATAAAATAGGCTTCATAGGCATGGTTTGAGGACAGATAAGACAATGTATGTGAAGTATTTAAGCAAAGTAAGAGTGAGTGCAGAGTAAGTGCACTACAAATATTTGTTGTCAGTATTTTAATCTCTCGGGGTTTGAGTCTGAAGTATGTAACTCATGGATTCTTACTCTCATGCCAGTGAATGGTGAACTTCCTCATTGCTGATGGTATAAGAGGACAGGATGTCAGGGGTCGCCTGCTCCTTCCAGCCTCCAGGGGGTGGTGGAAAGGAGGGAGGGGGAGAGAGAGGGATGGCAGGGGGGCAGGTGAGAGTCCCGATGTGCCCCTCAGTGAGGACGGGCTGAAAGCTGCCTGTTTGCAGTTAGTTGGTAGGAGCAAAGCACAGACACAGCAGCCTTGAGTGCTGGCAGGGCAAGCAGCAACCACGGGCCAAGAAGCTCTTTCTGGAAGCCCCAGGAGACAAGGACCTGACACCTCTCTGCCACCAAAAGGTAGAATTAATCTCTCTCCTCTCCCCATGCCCCTGAGCCCTCATTACAGTGAAGAAGGTAGGGGCCTGGGCACTGCTGGCTTTGCAGTGTGGTTCCCTCTGCCCAGGGAGCCTCCTCGGGCTTACACTTCTGATGAGCAAAGTGGGAGAGCAACTCTGTCAGTAAGCTGCTTCATGCTGAAAAATCTGGACTTGGGAGCCAGCAATTACAGGAGAGGTCTGGGGAGGCCAGCTACACAGAACCTGGAGAACTTGGAGCCCATGGGATGTAACAGTCCCCACTGCTCAAAGGAGAAAGCCTGCAATTCTATGGGAACTGCGCACTTCCTGTTGGAAAACGTGGAAGAAACCCTTTTTTCTAGCTTGTTGTCCTGGCAACCTAGACTGAACT
>PVJI01030647.1:0-13955 GCA_004026765.1 Micronycteris hirsuta
CCTAAAGAAGTGATGAGGTGAATTCTGGCTGAAATGGAGTAAGAAAACCTGGGTAGAACACCTGTGTCACTAACCTGTCCCTGATATGTGAGTCACAGCAAAGTCCAGTTGCTTGTAAAGCCACAGAGGAATGTGGTCCACTGTTGGGTGCAAGAGTTGATTTTCTGACTGACTTTCTGGAATCTCACTGACTGAGGAAGCACATCCTCATTATCAACCAACCAGGGGTCCGGACAGCTCCAAGATTAAAAATAAATAAATGAACAAACAACTCATGTAGTTTTAGGCTGTATTTTCATAAGATTACTCCCTCTCTACACTGGAGTTTTGTCTCTAGTGACCCTGGGGTCAGGAAGGGGTCATATCAGTAGCTGCCTGCCCATCCTGTAAAGTCAGGAGGAGGCTGCAGCACTGGAGGCTGGGGACATTACTTATAAGGATGTTTATATCATTGAAGATGGTGGAGGAGTTGGAATGGAAAATAAACAGAGGATCCAAGTACAAAAGACAGGATGAGGAGAGTGGATGATGGGAATCCTAGATAATGCCATAGGTGACTGGTATGAGATTCAACAGAGCAGAGATTTTATTGTTGTTGCTCATTTAAATCTAATATTTTTTTCTACGAAGACCAATATCCAAATCATTTAAAAAAATAGGTGTTTGAGCCCTGGCTGGTGTAGCTCAGTATACTGACCATGGGCCTGTGAACCAAAGGGTTGCCAACTTTTTCCCAGTCAGGGCACATGCCTGGGTTGCGGGCCAGGCCCCTAGTTGGGGGCTCGTGAGTGGCAACCACACATTGATGTTTCTCTCCCTTTCTCCTTCCATTCTCCTCTCTCTAAAAAAATAAATAAATAAAATCTTTAATAAAAAATAGGTGATTGAGAAATAGTTTGACAACTTGTTCTAGAGATCTAATATACAGAAATGGTGCTGATAGTTAGCAGTACTGTTTTGTATACTTGTAATTTTCTGGGAGGGTAGCTCTTAAATCTTCTTAACACACACAGCCCAATTGTAACTATGTATAGGTAATGGATATGTAACTAACTTGAATGTGGTGAAGTGTATGTATATCAAAATATCAAGTGTACACCTCAAATACACATACTTGTTATGTCAATGATATCTCAAGAAAACTGCTAAATAAGTATGGCCTGTAGGAAAATAACTTTCAGAGAAGTGTCAAACAATGAATCTGAAAAGATGGGCTGACACTGGAGAGCTTTGTGTGAGATGTATGATCACAAATACCTGTGGCCAAGATGAAAAAGGGTGGGAAGGTCCCAAATGACAGTATCTTGAGTTTGGCTCTCCTGCTCTAGAAAGAGTGACACCTGTTTCTGAAACTAAGGGAATTTGACCTGAGGAAAATTATTCTCCAAATCTTTGTATACATATCTGCAAGAAATTAATAACCATTATAAACAAGGGCTTTTACAGTTTTCTCTTGGACATATAAAATGAAAATGCCTATACTATCAGATAAAATTTACTTTTGTGTCTCCATTTATCATTAGAAACTCAAAAGGTCTGGCAGAGGACACACCATTCTTCTTTCTAAGATTCAAGACTAGGGCTATCTCCTGGCATCTTGACAAGTTCCATGGAAGTGAGTCTCCTACCCTGGCCCAAATGTGGACATAGTGAACAACAAGAAAAGGGCTTTCACTGCTTTGGGGGAACACAACATTCCTCTTTTATTTTCATGGACAAAAAAGCATATTTGTGATTTCTATTAAACTGTGTGACAAATATGAACCAAACTAAGGACTGGAAAATACCCAGAAAGAGGGTTCACTTGGTGCAAGCTGGCTTTCTGAGGAGCAATCAACTGTTGCCATTACTTTGTACTCTGTTATTAGCTTCCCCAAACCCACAGAATTCCCCTGAGGGCTACATTTGTGGGCTTCTTATGAGCTCGCCAAGGCACATTCCCTTGGACAAACACATCTTACTTCTGCATTACCCAGGTCCTTTCCAGACTTAAAGTAGGGATGTCCTCTGCCTTGGTAAAGATGATTTCTACTGAGAGTCACTTACTACTTTAGCTTTTGTTTTTAAACTTAGTGGATGACATCAATTGATTAGTTGAAACAATGGGCTGGAATGATCTCTTTAAAATGACAATAGCATTTCAGGAAAAGTAACTGATTGTGATACAACTAGTTTCAGACACAATTGGAAACTGTACATTTAGCAAATGTAAATTCAGCCCTTTGTTCATTTTCTTTCTTATTTTCTTTTATCAATTCTGAAGTCTCATGACCTGAAGCTCCCAACAGCCTTCCAGAATAACTATGCTTTTAATCAGTACTTTTTTCCTTCAACTTCCTCACCCTTTCAAACTCTTAGTGCATTTGTGCCTCTTTCTCACTGTTACAGATAAAACTTTCCTGTTACAATGTTGACTATGTATCAGAAAAGGCTTTCAAACTAAAGGTTGAATTGTGGGATAGAGATATGGGAGAAGCAATTTGTGAGACTGTACCTTTGAATTAGTCTTTCTCAAACAGTAGCGTCGGGATCACCTGCAGGACTGGTTTACAACACAGATCCTGGGTTCCTCCCCAGAGTTTCTGATCCAGCAGGTCTGGGTTGGGGCCTGAGAATCTGTGTTTCTAACAAGCTACCCAGAGATGTTGATGTGGCTGTTGGTCCAGGGACCACACCTTGGGATCCACTACTTTAAGTCAAACAACCCAAGTGCCTGCCTGATTTGTCTTGACATCCAAATGTCAGTGTGAGCAAGACTCTGACACATTAAATCCAAATCTCTTGGTCCAAATTTGGGATTTTATTATTCATTCACTGTGAGAGTCATAAGCTGCTATTGGTAGAAAAGTATACGATTTAGATTAAGATTTCTATTTGTTGTCTGCTTTGCCCATTGCTGGAAATTTCTTTAAAATCTGAGCCTCAATTTTGTATTATAAAAAGTGGGAAAATAAATCTAGTCTTTCAAATTCATTGTGGGGCTCAAAACACCTGTGAATATGCCTGGTAAACAATGCAGTGCTCTACATATGGTAAGATTATTCTACAGTAAGCGGTTTCTCCAAGGTAGCTATTGAAAAATGAAATGATGTTGGACCACATCCTGTTTTTAGAAAAGTAGAGCTTCTTGTGTTTCCTGGGTCACCAACAAAGCTACTTTCCTCAAAACTCTCCTGTCATAGGTAAAAAAAGAAATAGTATACTAAGCTGTGACAAGTCTTTTTATGGCCTAGAGAGCAACACACACAGTGCAGATCTGTGTAGAACAAAGGTTAAATTTCTGGTGTCCTACATATTCCAAGTGCAATCCTAGTCTCTGTTGTGGAAAATCCGTAAGAACAACACCTATGCAATTTTTTCTTAGCACCAACACATTCAGAAGGCACCAAAATAGAGCTACATGAATGTGATTCATTGACTATATTCCATTCCATTTTCTACCCCTCATCTTTCACATGGCACTTAATAATCAGGAGAAAACATCTCTCTTGTGATTACAACACACACAATGCTATGCATTCCATTTGTTGGACCCAAATCTCATTGTTACAACCTCAATACGTGCAACCTGGGAAAATATGCAGTTCTCAAAGAATACCATCCCAGATCTAGAAACAGCTAGGAGGAGCCATTATACTGCTCCCTTAACATTCTCACATATAGCGCTAAGACCTGTCTCTTCAAGGGACAATTCTAACCCCTTGGAGTCATCCCTTGCTGGCAGGAACCCGTGGAGAAGGCATAAGAGGTGCACAGCACAGGCTGGTCTCTTCTCAGCTGTGAGGTCATTAACATGCAAGAGTTCCTCTTTCCCCGACATAGGGCAAATGAACACTCAGGAGCTAAACAAAGGGACACAATTCCATACAAGGCTGAAAAGAACTGAAGTGGGGTAGTAAACCCAGCTCATTTGATGCCATGGCCCCATCCACCTGTTGACACCAAATGAGATTATACAACTCAATACGTACAGGGAAAGCTCAGAAAATAAGAAAGGGGACAGTTACAATTTCACTTCCAGTATTCTTCCCACTGCTCCACACCTCACCCTCTGGATTCCCATGCTGCCACTCTAAGTGTCATCTCTCATCACAGTGGGCAACCGAAAGCCTCTGGGGCCAATAGCGAGTGCCCAAGACTGCACTTAGATATCTCTGTAGGCCCTATTCCTGGCTTTTTTCTTTCCCAGCAGCATCTGTTTATTGGAAAATTCCAGGTTCTTTCCTAATAGGTACAGCCCTGTTACTTTACTCTGGTATTTGTATATTCCAGCCAGGTAAGGAGGAGGGGAGCAATGTACAATGAAAGACAAAGACATGTTGGAGGAAAATGTACTTAGAAACCATTTATTTCATTTTTGGTTAAAGAAAAAAACTTCATAAACAATATCCCACTCATAAGTAAAAATGGGATAAAAATTTGATCGCTGCTAACATATTTACATGTATCTTCTCAACTTATCTGTAAAGTTCATGTGGGTTCTGCCACTGTCCACCAATAGAAGCCCTTAGAGTAAACAAGTGTCAGGAAGGAAAACATATTTACAGGAGGAAGTTCAAGAAGGTGGCTTCAGGAGGCAGTAGTGGCCCGTTAGTAGAAGCAGGCAGTGTGCAAGAAGGTTTGGCCGCTCATCTCCTCAAACTCCAGTAGCACTTCCTCGATCTCATTGTCCACATCATCCAAGAGCTGAATGCACTGGCAGAGCTCAGAGAACAGGAACGCCCCCAGGCTGGCCTCTTCGAAGCTGTCCTGGATATTCACATTGATCACATGCACTAGGTGTAAGGTCACCTGCTCTCTGGAATTCAGCTCTTCCACCACCTGATCATACACATTCTCCTCGCAGGTGAGGATCAGGTCGAATACATCTCTGCAGTTCTGGAACCTTTCGGGCCTCGGCTTGATTTCCTTATTTCTCTTCAACATGCACAAAATGCCACTATTGGCGTAGAACTGTTCATCTTTCTGAACAAGATCTTTGTGGATTTCATCATACGTGGTGCTGAAATCATAAATACTGGGCTGGTCGGCTGTTGGTCCTGGAAGCTTCACAAAACTCCCTGTTCCAAAGGACCGGACAATGAATCCCTTCTCGCTGAGGAGACGATGGGCTTCCATGCTCCGATTTAGGTTGCTGGTGCACACTACTGCCACCCGCAGGGACGCCGATGCTAAAGCCATGCTTCCTGCCAAGTCACCACTCTCAGGCTCCCGACTCAGGGCTCCCAGCTCCAGACTCACGGCTCCTACTTCCCTACTCAGGGCTCCCTGCTCCCGACTCATGGTTCTGACTCACGGTCACGGCTCCCGGCTCCTGGCTTCCGGACACTCACCCAGCAGACGGACTTTGATGCCAGCAAGATGGCAGCAGTAGCTCCTGAAAGTCAGAACGTACAAGCGGCGCCCTGGGTTGTACGGCGTAGAGACGCACGGCGAGGCCATGCGCAGTGTGTGGCCATGCGCACTATGTGTAGATCATTGCCTCCACGCTTGCCGAGAGCCCCACCACCGACCTAAGATGGGCTCACCTCACGGCTCCACGAGACGCATGCGCAACACCACTCTGGGCATGAGGCCAAGGCGCATATTCCTCTCAGGGTATGCCTGCTGCCATCTTGGCTCTCTTTATTGACTCTTTCTTCTCCCTGCTGAAGTTCTTACGTGTTTTAGAGTTTTCCTCTCCACTCCTGTCACTGCCACCGTGCTCTCTGTTTGCAAATTCATTTGCACATTCCTTGTGGTTATGACAAACCATTAAAATAGAGGAGCAAGAGTAAGAGACATGAGGTCTTTATACCTTGAATTCATTCATTAAGTTGATCATAGGAGAAAATAAAATGGAATAAGCATCACTAAAAGAGGCACATAAAAGACAGTTGGGAGGCCACTGAGGAAGTGGAACCTATGCACATCTCCTTTTAGTTCTTGGAACTCATATTAACTTGCTAACTTGTTCCTAAACTCAGCTCAAAGCCATCCACCAACATCCTAGATCAACAATTGCTGCATTCCATGCATGGACTTGACTTCCTCCTCCTCATCACAGTGAGCAGACAATCTGCATCCTTCACCTTGAAAGGAGTCAATCAGTTTCAAAAACCAGCATCCGCCATTTTCAGGATGGACCTCAGCAATCCCTGCAGACTTAGCTAAGTCCTTCATTCACAGGGAGGACCGAAATGAGAACAGCCCTTTTGGTCGCACCCTTTAAAAAACCCTGCCTTTCTTTGTCCCCTCTGGAGCACAGTTTAGCTTGCTCTCTGAATCCATGCCCCAGATTGCAATCTCTTCTTTGCTCAAATAAATACTTTTTATTCTTTATTGCAGCTTAAACATTATTATTATTATTTGGTTAAAAAGGTCAACAAATCGTGTGTTACTAGGTAAAAAGCCACTCTTCTATGTGCTGGACACACATCACTAAACAAAAGAGGGGGAAAAACACAATCCTCCCCCCCAAAAAAATTCCTGTCTTCTTAGAGTTTATAGTCTAATGTATTTATTATCTAGAATTCAATTCAATTTTCAAATCCTTCCTTTATGCTGAAGTATTAGTGAAATGTGTTTATTTTCAAGAGGAAAAAATTCTAATTGAACCAATATTTCTCAAGTGCCTTCCAAAGATCGCCACCATCAGAACCCCTTAACATAATAGTGAAAACAAAGATAAATGGGCTGCTTCCACAGCAGGCCCGCTCACTTAAACTCTATGAGGGTGGGTGCAGGAACATTAACATTTTTAGCATGAATATTTCCCAACCTTTGAGAAGATTTGTCAAACTAAATGGATTAAGCTCAAATACTGCAGAATTAGGTTCTTTTGTGCAAATGAATGTTTGAGATCTGCTGTTCAAATGGTGGAGTTTCAGATACTAGCTATAGCCATGTTTCCTAAGCTTCCCAATAAAATCACTCAGGGGCACCTCTTAATTTTAGAGCATCTTAGGTCTATTTCACACAGATTCTGATCCAGTGGATCTGGAATGGGGCCACAGGTGATTCTTAGGTTAGCAGCAAAGTTTAGGAAATACAGAGCTTTAGGATAAAATTGCAAATCAGGGACATCAGACTGATTCCACACTCAGGACAAATTACCCATGAGTGATATATTAGTCAGTTTTATTTCTTCCCCAATTTAGTGAATTTTTTTCTAACACAGATTTGCCTTTTTTGGTGCTCCATTTTCTTTCTGTGCTAGATAAGTCTTTAAAGATCAGCTGTGTGCACCCTGAGCAGGAAGGGACAAGCTTTCATCACAAGACTCTTCAAAGTTTATATCTATTACCCTGGTTATTCCCCCACTAAATCATTAGATCTTCATGGATAAGGACTAATCTTGTCAACCCAGAAACCACCTAGGGCCTCCCCAAGCAGGTACTCAATAAACATTTATTCAGAGCTAGCCTGTTTAGTAGTATTCTGAAGGGTTGGAATGTGTTTGGATCTCATTTAGACCACATCTTGCAATCCTCTTCTATTCCTGTAGGCATTTTTCATCCTTCAATAAATGAAGCACCAAATTGAAGTTCCTTTGCAGAATACCCTGTAACACCCATTGATTCTCCTCAATGTCTCCTCCGTTTCTCCCACTCCAAGAACAATAGCAGAATACAACAATGTGGGCTGGTGGATGGAGATCAGAGCTGCACTTGAAAGAGATTATACTGATTTTTGTCGTTGTTGCTCTTGTTGACATCAAGCTGGGTAACTTCATCATTGTTGTAGCATTTTAATTTTAAATAAAAGTGCACTATTCAAATCAAGGGTATTTATTTTGAAAGTTTTGATATTTGAATAAAATCTAATAACAATCTTTTTTCATTTTTATCACTTGGAATATTGAAATTTAAATTTTAAAAATATATACTTAGTGGAAAAGGTATATGATTAAAAATGGATTAAAGTATGTTAAGTTTTTAAAAAGAAAACACAAAAAATGTGGTTTGAAAATATCTTTTTTGAAAATCTGAGTGTTTTTTCTCAGCAGAAAACCATGGCTGAGCATAGTGAGCCAAGAGGCAGCTTAGATAATAAGATTGGAACAAAGTCAGCTTGGAATATGGGGAAAAGGGAAAGAGAACAAGCTTATACAGACCACTGAACCCAGGAGAGAATCCAGATTCTTACATATAAAGACTATATGATATTGGACAACTCACCAATCTCTTGAATAACAACAAAATTTCCCTAAAGCATTTTCTGAAAGGATTCATTGAGATAAAAATGCACAAGACTTGGCATTCCAAGTCCCCTCCACCCCCACCTTCACTGAAGTGATATCAGATAAATTTCCAGAAAAGGAATACTATAGGGCAGATATCATGAGTTGTAGATTTGTCAATTGGCATAGAAAACATAGCTGATATGGGCCGTTACCACTGATTTCAGCTAAACAAAGTAAATCCCCATCTCAGTTGAAACTAATTCATCTATTGAAGTTATGTATTAAAACAAAAAACAGAAGATAAAATAAGCAAACTCTTCTTTCACACAAAATATTTTTAAATATGTTTTGCCACTTCATTTTGAAGCTTAATTTGCATTTATCATACTGTATATCATTTGAAAAGTAAGTTGACATTGAGTAGTTATAAATTTTGAATAGTTATAAAGCAGGATTTTTTACACAGACTTTGAGGAGTCCATTAATTGCTACTCTGTGCCTTTGGGGTATAGCCTTCCCTACCTTTTTCACGCAAAAATTCATCAATATTCCCAACTACACAGTGTATTTAGATCTACGGTTGGCAACGAAATATTGCTAAATCCCAGCCTTATGATCTAAATCCAGTTTGATAGCTAGGATTATTCTGGTAGATGAGGACAATAAACACATGAGGGGTTGCTCAGAACCACACAAGAAATCTGTTTCAGTCCAATAATCTATTCCTGAGTTTGTTATTTGGCAAAAAAGAAAAAAAATTGAGAACATAATTGTACAAAATTTTCTCCATTTCTGTGTTATCACACAGTGATAACATGAAGCATGAATAGAGGGAGTAGTTATTTGCAAAGACAAATACTTTCAGGTGCTATGGGATGCAGACTTCTAAAAATTCATATAAATTCAGCATGATCATAACTTGAAGTTCAATGAATGTTCAGCTCCAGTCTTTCTTTGGTAATTGAGATATATATTCCATTTTCATGTATAATATGGGTTTTAAGCAAGATTAACTGATTGATTATGAGGATCATTCATCTTTTAAAAAAGGTCTTGTTCTTTGGAAAGCAGCATGTACAAATATGAAGTCAAGGCATGCACCAGCTAAGAAAAAAAAACAAACTTAAACATATGACTTGCTATTTAAAATCTTCCAGAAATTGGCCACATTAGAAATTACCTAGCTTGGATCTAAAACATAAGAGCTAATTCAAATGAAAGAATGATATAAACAGATCCAAAGTATCTCTATTCAGAATGTGATTTCTACCTTGGTAATGAAGCATTCAGTATCTCTGTCTATCCTTGAAGCTACATGGAAAACGTTAAGCATGCCCTCGCTGACGAAAGTGACTTTCAACTTAATCTTTGCTTCATGGCATACTCTGCTAAAGGTAAAAATAAAATAATCCCATGTTTGTTAATGCTTTATAATGATATGCAAAGTTTTTTTAAAATGTTTTTATGTTCACCAGAGGACATTTTGTTTTCATTGCTTTTAGAGAGAGAGGAAGGGAGAGAGAGAAACATCAATGTCAGAAGAAGCATCAATTGGTTGCCTCCTGTATGCACCCAGACTGGAGGGTCTTGCCCACCCGGGCTGAGGATTGTGTGGGTCCATATTTGGGTCCATACACCCATGCCCAGAATGGGGATCTAACCCTCAACCTAGATATGTGCCCTGACCAGGAATGGAACCTGCAACCTTTCAGTTATGGAGCAATGGTCCAACACACTGAGCCACACTGGGCCGGGCAATATGCACAGCATTTTAAGAATGACAAATACTATCAGAAACAAAGTGTGAATTCTCTCTATAATTAAGAAGGAGAGTTAAAGGTCTTAAATATGCTAATTGCTCCTAAGGCAGAGGCAGATAATTATGAATTCTAACCCTTGAGCTAGAAATCAGAAAATTGGTAGGAGATGTTTAATAAACTACTGTCTTAAGGGTGGCATACTTATTTCCAACTCTGAGTGTCCTCCAACTCCAAATTTGTTGTATGTTATACTAGGGCATACCTGGTTCTTGATAATGGTAGTGGGGTCTTATTCCCTGGTTAGTTTGGGAAGGCTCTTTGTTCATTATGCTGCTGCCTCTACTACCTCCCTACACAGAATATAAATCGGGAAAAATGCTCTAACTGGTAAACCCAAGGTGCGATCCAGTAAATAGTGACAGTGGCTGATGTGATGATTATTTGACCTTGTGGTCTCAGACCCCATCACTCCAGATCCCTAATGCACTTAAGCAGGTTAATTCTCCTCCCTCCTCCAGCATCTTGCCAGATATGTGACTCCATGTGACCCAGCTCAGCTCCATATTTAAGTATGATTATATAGTAAATTTTTTTGTTTTTCCTACTTTTCTTGTTCTTATCAGTGCAGAAGGAGGAATTTGTAGAAATGAGGGGCATGCACATTTAAAGTTTTGTGAGGGATTTTGTGAGGGCTTGTGAAGTAACGTGTAGGATTTAAGCTGTATCATTTTTAAATAATTGACCTGGAAAGCAAGTGCTAGCAGTCACATCCCATTCTCTGGCCCAGCAAAATTTAAAAGGTATCCAATTAGGGGGAGTTCATTTGGAGCAATCTGTGCTCACTAATGAATGACTGATGGCACAGCCACCTGTTGGAAAGCAATTTTCCATGGAGCTCTCACATTTCTGTGTGTCATTTGAACAGAAGCACTGAGAAATTTTGCCCTGGACTCTCATTTCAAAGATGTTTGTATAAGCAAACAGCCTTGGATGACAAACATAATGTATCATCTCTTGGTCAGCAGCCAGATTTGTTAGTTATCCATGACTGCAAATATGTCTCCCCGGGGGCAAAAGGTTAGGTAGGCTTGTTGGGAGTCCTTTGTAAAAGACTATGTAAAAGTTCCTCAGCTGTGACACAGACCTAATGTGTGTGCAGCCTCTGCTGTAGCCATTCCACATCAATCCAATGGGACTTGGAGAACAAAGGGAACCATTGTAATCAGGAAGTTCATGCTACTTACTGTGCTGTGGGCAGTAAGTCCTTTGTCTCTGGCCCAGAACTAGTTTATCTTCTGCTAGCATTTGTGACAATGCAGACTAACTTGTTAGCTTGCAAGACATGTAAAATCTCATATTCTTCACAGTTACTGACACCACTATGTCCCAAATGTCTTCCCTGTGGGTTGCTCTTGAAATTATTCTGAAACTTGTCTTTTAGCAACTACTTCAGGGATATCTAGCACTGGTGGAATGCACCAGGGCGAACACTTCTCAATCCTGCTGCTCAGTCAGTCTTTAGGTTAACTAGGTGTATTGTTCTTCCTGTCAGCATATTTTCCATGTTACTCATGAAGTAATCACGAGATTTTGTCAGGATTTCTGATAAAATTAAGGTAAACTATATATCTATGCTTTCCGCTTGATCTGTCAGTTTTTAGCACTAACCACATCATTTTGGGAATGATTTTATCGTATAATCTAATGCATCTTCTATTAGCACCGTCTTCTTTTATAGCTATACATATACTCAGTGTACTCATGCACATGCACACACACAAAGGATAATTATAACTATATTATTTTAAAAAGATGGTTACAATTATACAGGCACATCTTCATTTTCCCAGTTCCTTTGTTTCTGATTTGTGGATATGTGTGTGAGTGCATGTGCATGTGTGTAAAGGAACTTGAAATATATTAGATAGTATGCTAATGCATCATATACATTAAAGTATTAAACAAGAGATGAATTTATTTACTACTCTTGACACAATACATCTGGATGACTTTGATCAAGTCATTTAAACTCTGAAGGCCTCTATTTGCTCATGTGAAAAGTTTGGAATAAATTATTTTCAAAGCAATTCTGAAAATGGATGAAATCATATTTACCTTTGTTGCCAAATATAATCAGTAATATTTTGAGAATTCCTCAGAAGAAGGATTTTAGATCAATGCATGGTAGTTAAAATATTCCCATAGGCAATGATTAGGCCATAAAGATGATAACCAAAAGCAAAAGATTCTGAGAAGTAACCATAGACTCACATATGTTATAGAATTTCCCTAGCCTCAACATGGATATTATATTCTGATCTCTAAGAACTTTCCTGAATTATGTATTAACATCTAGTAGATGATGCAAGATATGTTTTTGGTAATGAGGTATTTCGTTAAAGATTGGAACACTATATTCTTCTATAGCATTCATTAAAATAAATGGTATCATAAAGATTTCACCAGGAGCTAAGTATTTTTGCAGATACAGTGCATTCAGCTTTTATAATATATGAAAAATATTATACACAGAATAAGCTTAGGCAGATCTGTGCAAATTTTGCTCTAATGCCTTCTTGTCATACCAAGCTTCCGTGATGCTCCCCAAATCCCCTCTATTTGGGCTGTACTGTGACCTCAGCACTGTGTCAACAGATCGCCTATCTTTCCATCTAGTGATAAAAATGTATTATCTTTTTCAAGAGTTCTTACTTCTCAAGATTCACTGATGACTAAGGAGACTATGAGTTAAGTAAAATAAAGATGGAATTAAGATTGTCAATCATCTGACTGTAAAATAGGGAGATTATTTTTGTTGATTATTTTTTGAATGGAATCACAAAAGCCCTTAAAAGTGGAAGAAGGAGGCAGAAGAAAAGGTCAGAGTTATGTGATGTGAGAAGGACTTGGTGGGCTTTGCTGCCTTTGAAGCTGAAGGAAGGAGATCATGAGCTAAGGAATATGGACAATGTCTAGAAACTGGAAAAGGCAAATAGATTCTCCCTTAAATCTCCAGAAGGTAATGCACCCAAGATACATTTATTTCAATCTAATGATATCCTTGTTAAACTTTTAACTACAGAGATGTAAGATATCTGTTTGTTTTGAGCCACTAAGCTTGTATTAATATTTTACAGTAGCAATAGAAAATGATGACAGCATCTATTTTCTCATCCATTGGTTAAAGCTTGTCTATTTTAACGTAAAGTAGTATCCTGGACTCTCCTAAAGTTCCCATTGCATACAATCATGAAGCCTTGACTTTCTCTGGCCAAGTGATAACAGATAACCTAAGACAGCTCAATCAGAACTTTCTCCCTAAAATTTGAAAATTGACCAGAGAAACAGAAAGATAGAAAGTAGAGAGTTTGTGTTTACCCTTAAAGATATTGTCCCTGTTCCCTAGCTCCCCACAGCTGCCTAGATTTTCCTTCTGAATCCACGTTTGGTAGAATTGTTTCAATATTTTTGCCTAGACTATGTTCTTTCAATAAGTATGTTTTGCACTGAAGCTAACTAACCATTATTGCATTATTTTGGTTGAATCTCTAACACTTGAATTGACAAACACTACTGGGTAATTTATTTTCATTTTCATTGATTCACTTACTCAATCATTTTCATTGAACTTATATGTTAGGCTGTCTTCTGAAGACAAGAAAACTCAAAAAGGAGTAATTTTCATGGTAGAAATCTTATGTTCTAGATTCTGTATTTTGGGTAAGGAAGGAAAGAAAGTTTACAACATGTAGGTTTTTATATTGTATTATAGGACCTTACAAATGGGAATGAATAAGGAGTAAGCCATGAACACCTAGAACAGTACCTAAAGCATAGTGAGCACATATTTATTTGTTCAATGAATTCATAAACATATGGGATTAAAATTAATTCTTTTAAAATAATTACTTCATTGTTGTTCAATTACAGTTATTTGCATCCTCTCGCCTCCCCTCCTCCCTTCCCCTCCAACCCCACTTCCCCCCCAGCCTCTCTCCTCCCCCTTAGTTCTGCCCATATGTCCTCTACAG
>PVJI01030648.1:0-13954 GCA_004026765.1 Micronycteris hirsuta
GAGGGAAGGAGGGAGGGAGGGAGAAATTCATAGACTCCCTTTCCCACAGGCTGATAGTTTTGGATGTTTAGCGTTAAGGGAAGTTTATCTTTGCTCCCTATCTTGGAGAGTAAAATCAGTGTTTTTTTTCTGAAAGCCACAGAATAATATTCAGAGACAATTTTTCCTGTCCCACCAGGTGGAGCAGCTGTCTCTCCACTTCAGAGGAGATGGGTTATCTCCCAACCTGTTAACTGCTCTGGGGTATGGAGGGCTCCTTAGGTCACATAAGGACAATGCATTTTCTCCTTTTCCTCCAGCATATGGACACAGTATAGAGAGGAGCAGAAAACAAAGTTTTCAGGGCACACTCAAGGCAGAGGCTGAGGTGTCCCTGTCTTCCAGCTACCAGAGTAAGAGCTGTTCTATTTTACCTCTACTGTATGAGGACACGTCAGGCTCACTGCAAGGCAGTTGAACAGAAATGTGGAGAAGTAGTAGCCACAGAAAGCAAAATCTGAGACTTGCCTCCCCTTAAAATTTTCTTTCCCAGGCCCTCCACACCTCCACAGCCCCCAGACTCCTACCTCCTTCCCTCTGCACTTGAAGAAGCTGGGACACTTCAACTTGTCCATTGTTCACTCACTCCTACTGCTTGCTCCGCCTTGTCTCGCAGTCTGGCTGAGCTCCACTGGTGGCAGGTGCACACTTCCCCGTTGCTACCTGTCAGAGTGAGCCACCTTGTCCAGGGGTGGGACCATTTATGGAGCAAAGCTCTCTCCTCCCCCTCTAGGGCTATCTGTCATGTCAATTACTGGAAGGGACCAAAGTAAGGTTCTGGGTTTTCCCCAGGTAAGCTGGCATGTAGCAATCCTCTGCCCAGCCCCAGGAAAGGGCAGGGCTATGAGAGAGCGGGAGCTGTGTGAGCCAGAACGATTGACAACTTTTGACTCAGAGCCCAGCGGGTGCTTTAGCAATCTCACCTGCTTTCCCAGTTTCCCTGCTTACTTCTAGCCTCCTCACTTATTCTGGGCTCTGTCCTAGGGCCAAGTGCTGATTTCCACTGGTGCTGGAGGGGACAAGGATTAGTGTTAGTACTGTCCATGGGACCCATTCTATTCCCCAAGATTTTCATGAATAGACAATACTGCCCTGGCTCTAGGATTTCCCAAAGTTTTTCCCTCACTAGAAAGCGCTTGATCCCCTGAGGCAAATGCTGCTCCCAGAGGAAAAGCTCCTGTATTGGGCACGTTGAAAGCAGCCAGCTGAAATACGATTACTCAGCTGGCTCTGCCTGAAAAGAGCAACTTTGAGCCTATGTCTCAGGCACCTTTCTCAGCCTTCACGACAGCATTGCCCTTTACAGGGATTGCTTTGTGTAGTATTTCAAAGCCAAACAAAAACAAACTATTGAGCAGGTTTATAGGAAATTTTAACCCTAACAAAGGTCTCCACTTTGCAAGAAAGGTGGAGTCCTTGAACTATGAGGAATTAAACTATGAGGAAGCATCTTAGCTTAGTTGGGAGGAAAAGAATGATTAAAAAGTGCTTCTTACCAATGTAGCACCTTTTAATCAGAAAACTCAAAGGATTTAAATGCCATCTGCCCAGGTAAAATATGGTGGCAGTTCTCTGAAACAGTATAAATTGGGGCACACAGAGGCACAAGCAGAGAGCCAAATTCTGTACCTTATGTACAGCTCCTTTGTTCTCCACTGACTGAGGTGAATTTTCCATTCGTAATAGGAATATGTGCTGGGGATTCTGGGAAGATAAGGCAGAGGAAAGTCTATGAGGGAAGTGGGAAGGCAGTAAGGAGAAAGTATCAAGAAGTTTCACCAAACTTGCCTTGAATGTAGCACGAGCTGGGGAGTATGTGTGTATATGTGTGTGCACGTGTCCATTAGTATGAAATACTACTGATATGACAAAGTATAAAAGGGGGGATTATTAGCCTATCTTGGACAGAGAAGAGAGGAGACAAAGAGAGACTTATAAACCTCTTTATTTAAAAAATGAGCTGAAAAGCAAATCTAGTATTATTTACCAAACTATCAAAGTCTTGTATCAAAGTTGTGCTTGCATGGTGCACTGCAAATAGGTGGTGACTGTGGGAATAGCAAGAGAATAGGATTCTTATGGGGATAGCAAGGCAAGGGTTGTTGGCATTCAGAGAAAACCACAAGCAATTTTCCCTGCTTGTTAAATGGTAGAGAAACTTCTAGCAACTTTGAGAGTTTAGAGTATTAAAGGCATAAAATTTAAGGTAAAAGTTATTTTAGAAAATGTATTGTTTACATGTTTGATTTGGAGGATATTATACCCATTGCCATGCATGGCTTCTCATGACATGTCTCCTGTCTATCTTTGTAATGTCATCTTGTGTCATTCTTTGCCTCAGACTCTTATGCTTCTGTGTCCTTTCCTATGTGTGCACATACATGTTGTTTCTTACTTCTGTGCCTTTACTCATGATATTTCTTCTTCTGGAAATTCCTGCCCTCCTTATTTGGCTACCAACTACTCATCCTTAAGACTCTGCTTAGGTGTCACCTCCTCCAGGTCTTTTCACAATGGTTCCACCTCTATTACTGCAGAGTGGGTTTAGATGTCACTCCTCTGTAATCCTAGGCTACCCTACACATGTTTTACAGTGTGTGAAACTATTCATTTATGGTTCTCTGGACTGCAACTTCTCTGGGCTACACAACTGTTGTTGTTTTTAAATCATTCCTATATTCCCAACACCTAGCACAAAACCCAACACAGAGAAGGCACTCAGTAAATGCTTATTAGAAAATTTGATTCAGATGGGTCATTGAAGACTTTGTGCTCAAAAAACAGAAAGGGTAACTGGTGTATAATGCATCTCCAAGAGATCATAAAGTACCAAAAGCATGTTTTCTGTTCTTTGGGGCCTGACTCATTAACTGAGAAACTATTGTTTGTGAATGTTTTTATTTAGTTGGGGCTTGAAAAAAGTATAGAAATTGTGTTGGCACAAGACAGAGGAAACTGTATAAACTCATTCACAAGGGTATAAATAGGCACGGTGCAGGAGAAAGTGAGAAGACTCTGTTAATTGTTGGAGTACTAAGAAATGTTTGGAGAAAGAAAGCGTGGCCATTCATGTGCTTTGAAATCCAGGTCTAAGCCATGGTCTGATAGGCAATACTAAAGTAATTGTTAATTTGGGGGTGATACATAGTATACTCTAGTTGTGGGAAAGAAACACCTCAAAATTATAACTAATGAACATGTAGCACTGAGTTGTGCAATACTGGACTTTAAAATGTGGGATATCTCAGAGACATTGAAATTAAGAACAATCTGACAGTAACCAGAGGGGAGGTGGGAGGGGATAATGAGGGAAGGGTTTTCAGGAACAACTATAAAGGGCACATAGACAAAACCAAGGGGGCGGGGCATGGACGCTAGAGAGGGAGGTGGTTTTGGCTAGGGTAGGGGACAGTGGTGAGGGGACAATGCAGACAACTGTAATTGAACAACAATAAAATAATTTTAAAAAATAAACTATAGGATATCTCTTCCAGGACACACAGACCACAGCCATGAATCTGCTTAGCTTAAAAAAAAAACAGTATTGACAGCAATTTAAAGATTTCTTCATAATTGTGATTTTGTGCAGAAAAAAATTAAAAGAAAAATGGATCCAATAGTTATATTGTGCATTATTTTCCTTTCTCTCTAAGATTAAATTTATGTCATTATCCATGAAAATTCTTTCAATTTTGTTTTTAGTCAGTAAGAATAAAGCAGACTCATTACTTAAAGCTTTCTTCTAGCTATTTGGATGTAAAAAATTTGCACAATTTTTTTCTAGCCCTATACTGAAAAAAAAAAACTATTTAAACTTCGCCAGCTGAAAGTCTAAGTAAAGGAACTCCATCAGTCTATCTACAGGAAAATATATGTATATATTTAAAAATCGTATCATAGTGCATATCTGTATACAAAATAAGCCTCTAAAGTTTGTAGTTTTAGTCCTAGCTGGGTGGCTCCGTTGGTTGGAGCATCATCCTGTACACCAAAATGTTGCAGCTTCAATCCCCAGTCAGGGTACATATGGGAGGCAACCAAGTGACGTTTCTCTCTTGATTAAAAGAAAGTTTATAGTTTCAGATATTAACCAACTTATTAAAATATCAGACTTCACTCATAGCCAAAACATTGATAAATTATGTCTTTAAAAGTTTTCTTCAATTCTGCATAGCAAGACTGATTTAGGAAAGCAATCACACAGGTTTTCTTGCTGGCAGCCAAGGAGGTAATGATTCTTTAACTATATCAGCTAGTGGATGGACTGAGATTTGGACTCAGCTGATTCATAGTGAAGACAATCAATACTGGGTGTTCGGGGTGAGGGATGAATTTCAGTACTTAGAGCTTAGAAACAAAGACACATATTATTCTCTGAGGTGTAACATACACAATGCAGCTTCCCCTCCCTTTTTTTTTCTTTTGGAATATCTTTAACCAAACCAATCTTTTATATAAGAGATATCTGAATCACACTAGGCAACGGAGCTAATGTGGACTTTTTAAACAAACTAATTAAGAGTTTTCTCTCTCATGACAGAGAGGGTCTTTCTTTAGTACATCACTATTAATTCTTTCTTAGCACTTTGAAACTTTGATTATGTGGCCAATAGGGATACTCTTTAAGTTGTTAGTAAAATGAATAAAAAGTTTACTTTGAACTAGGTATCTGATACCATTGTAATGACGCTTGAAAGGAGAGAAATGTTTAGTCTTCACCCTGGATATGTTGGTATTTCTCCTTTTAAAAGTATTGTTGTAAGGCATGCTTACTGTTTGCATTTACAATAATAAACTGTATCAGAGATATGTACTGTAGCTCTTAAACAACAGGCTCTTCAGTTATCCAGTGCCTAATCTTTTGTTTTCCCACCTAAGGAAATTATTCACTTCATATCGTATGATCCACAGAATAATTGTTCTTGTTACCTTTTTAAATAAAAGCAAGCATTAAAAAAATCATTTCATGATGAGACCTGAAATCCACCTACTAGATAGAGTCCTTTGAGAAGATAAAATAAATGAAAGAATAGTTATGTTAATACTGTTTATGTTCATGTGCAGAAATATTCAATATCTTATTCAAATTTATAAAGATCAAACTAACAGTTGCCATTACTATATATCTTATAGAACTGGAAAAAGAAGTGCTATGAACAAAACCAACCATGTGTATAAAGCAGTGATTTTTAACCTTTTTCATCTTATGACACACATAAAATAAACATAAAAATTATGCAGTACACCAAAAAATATATTATTTTTCCCAATCTGACAAAAACATAGGTATAATTTAGATTCATTCACACCAGACTGCTACTGTTGTGTTAACTGTTGTCTTTTTTTTTTTTTGACAATCTAAGGGAAAAGACGTCAGTGCCCCCAACTAAATAGTCAGGTTCTGCATGTTTTAAAAATTCTTGTAGCACACTGGTTGCAATTGCTGGCATAAAATATAGCATTTATTTTTTTGATGCTTGGCTGATGTCCTTTAACATAAAAGTGATGTGCAGTAGAATGTCTAATATGTGAATAATATAATGGATTCTTTCTTCTTTCACCATGTACAGTGATATTTTAACTTCTTTTCCTAAAACTGACTCCTAAAGGGCTATCCAAGGCCTCCTCTAACTATGCACTTTCTTGCATTGCTGAATTGACATTGATAACTGATTTGTTTGTGTTTTACTACTGTTAAACAATACTATAACTAACAGCAATAATGCTACTGCCTCTAACAATAACAATAACCACCACAACAGTAATAATATCAGTTACCCTTTGTTTGAGGAGCCAGGTACTTTAAGAATGTTTTCTTTTTAAAAATTTTTATTTATTTGCTTTTATTTTTTAAATTACTTTATTGTTTTTCAATTGCAGTTGTCTTCATCCTCTCCTTTCCCCTCCCCCACCCCCTCCAACCCCCCTTATTTGCTTTTAGAGAGAGGGGAAGGAGGGGAGAAAGTGAGAGAAACATCAGTGTGCAAGAGATACATCAATCAGTTGCCTCTCTCACGCCCCCAACTGGGGACCTGGCTGGAAACCCAGGCATGTGCCCTGACTGGGAATCTAACCACTGACCTTTTGCTTCACAGGCCAATGCTCAATCAACTGAGCTACACCAGCCAGGGCTGAATGTTATTTTCAATCATCACAACGACTCTATGAAATAGGTACTATTACTATCCCCATTTTCACAAATGAATAAACAGGCACAGAGAAGTGAAATAACTTGTCCAAGGTTATCAGGCTGGAAAATGCAAGTGTGATACTCACACCCAGTTCTGATACAGCCTGAACTTCTACCAGTAATCATACTCTGGAGCTTCTCCTTCCCACCTTAGCTGTTGTTGATTATTCTATAACTTCTTTCCCTCCTCTCAGCATTCCTCCCTTTTGTTGTTTACTTCTCCTTCTTCTCACCCATAGTATGCCTAACCCAGTCCTTCCTATAAAATTGTTTTCTCTTTCTTGGCAGTCTCCCCTCCATCTATCCCTTCTTCTCAGTCAGTTTCTTCTTAAAATACAAACCGAGAGTTCTTAGTGATCATCACTAGTCTGGAAAAATAACACCTTTAACACCAACCAGATATTCCACTTCTCCAAGTAGGAGATCATTTTTTAAATACTACTGAAGAGAGGAGGGCAGATTCAGTGTATAAGTCAATTGGATCAGTTCCATGGACTTCCTACAATCAGTGATCAGTTTATGAAACCAGTACCAAGACCTCTACCAATACCCATGATCAGGAGGGCTTATAAATAAAGTGGAGTTCAGCTCTATAATCAGTATTCTTATAGTTATTAACATCAGTAGGGTGCAGCAACCAGTCACTGGTGGTTAAGATTTTAGGCTTCCCATGACCTTGTGTTTTGGGGATACTATTGTTTCCAGGCTTAGGAGTGGTGATACACCTGTCTTGTAATTACACAAGACTAGTAATGCCTCAGTGTGCATTTACTGAATTACTCATTTGTTTAGGTCGTTTGTGTCTAGAAATAGCAAGGGCTATATAATTAAGACTTGCAAGGAAATATTATTGAAAAATGCAGGAAAAATTAAAACACAACCTCTTGCATAATACCTTTCCATTAAATCATTTTACTGATTTGAGTTGCTCATGCCAATGAGGCATGCCAAGTGAAATGGGTGCAAAACGTATTAGTCTCATTTTTCTAAATAACTAAGAGAAAAACACATTGCTGTTTTATAACTTTGGGATGCAAAAAAATCTGTGGAGCTAGAAAATAACATTTTCTGATATAGGAACAAATCTAAATTGACTAGGAGGTCCAGCTTATTGAGCTGTGGTGGGTACATGTGTAAATTTTTTCTAATCACTGCCTTTAATCATGTTGTGTTGAATCTTCGTTTTATGACCCTTAAAAACACCTCAGGAGTAAAACTGTCACTATTTGCAGGTGACATGATATTATATATTCAAAATCATAAGGGCTCTTCCTTCCCAAAATTGTTAGAATTAATAAACAAATTCAGTAAGGTTGCAGGATACAAAATCAATTTATGAAAATTTATTGCATTTCTATATGCCACAATAAGATATCACCTCACTCATGTTAGAAGGGCTACTATAAAAAGGACAAGAAATAATCATTGTTAACAAGAATGTGGAGAGAAGAGAACCCTTGAGCATTGTTTGTGACAATGTAAATTGGTACAGCCACTATGGAAAACATTATAGAGGTTCCTCAAAAAATTAGAAATAGAACTACCAAACCACCCAGCAATTCCATTTCTGGGTATTTATTCAAACAAAATGAAAACACTAACTAGAAAAAATATATGCATCCCTTATGTTTATTGTAGTGTTATTTACAATAGCCAAGTTATGGAAGCAACCAAAGTGTCCATTGATGGATGAAAGGATAACGAAGATGTGGTGTACATATACAACTCAGCCATAAAAAAACGAAATCTTCTCATTTGCAACAATGGAGATGAACCTTGTCGATATTACACTAAGTGAAGTAAGTCAAACAGAGAAAGACAAATATCATATGATTTCACTTATATGTGGAATCTAAAAAACAACAAAAACAAAACGCTCATAGATACAGAATACAGAATGGTGATTACCAAAGCGGGGTGGAGAAGATAGGTACAATGGGAGAAAGGGGCCAGAGGTGCAAACTTCAAGTAATAAAATGAATAGTCATGGGAATGTAATATACAGAATGGTGACTATAGTTAATAATATTGTATTGCATATTTGAAAGTGGCTAAGAGAGTAGATCTTAAGTTTTCATGACAAAAAATTTTGTAACTGTACAATGACAGATTTTAACTAGACTTATTGTGGTGATCATTTCACAACATATACAAATATCAGATAATTATGTTGTATGCCTAAAACTAATATAATGTTATATGTCCATTATACATCAGTTTTTTCAAAAAGTAAAAAAACACATGAAGAAAATAAAACAACACCTCATGTATATTCCATAGCATTTTGGTCACTTTTAGGTATTAAAACATCTAACTTAGGCCAACTTATTTTTAAAACTTCAATTAATTTCCAGTTTACTGTTCATCTTCTCTCTACCTCCACTAACAGCCAGACTTCAGCTCAAGGGACTTGGAGTGGTGAAGAAATACAACTTTCTCCTTCATTCCTCCCCTCTCAGAGTTCCTTTCTCCTCTGGCAGGTTGCAAATGGAAGAGCTCCTGGTCCAATCTACATTTCACTGTCACTGCTTCCCTGACTATGAACGACTGGTCATCAATGCCTTCTACAAGGCAAGTATCCATGTCATAAGTGCATGTGAGATCATCTGGAACAGTATGTGTGTGTGGCTCCTCTTCTCACTATTCTCTGACATCCAGTGGTAACCTCCTCCAAGCAGGCCTCTGTAATATACCTTCGAACCTCTGGCTGCTGGGAACACCTTGATCACATGGAAGCCCTTGGGCAGCATATTGGCAAGATGACTCAAGCCTGGCTACCTTTGGTGGCATCTATTTGACCAATGGGAAACACACGTGCTTTCTTTGCCAGATTGGTAATTCAGGCTGTTCCACTGACATCTCCTTTCTTTGCCCTGACATTTCTCTTCTATTAAGTTTTCCTGCTACTCAAAAGTCATGATGACAAAGCAGATGGTTCACTAGATAAGCAGAGGTTAAAAAAACTAGCATGATACTCTTTTGTCCAGTCCTGCAATGTCTGACAAGTAATTATCTCAGAGTCTTGTCCACCCTTACTCGGTGTTTGAGCATTCCTCCTCTTCACCTTTGATAAAAAGAAGAAAACAATAACACTTCACACTTATAACATTTTCAACTTCACACATATAACTTTTTTACATGTAACTTCTCATATGATCCTCCTAACAACACTATGAAATAAAAAGCAAATACATCATTTGGGGGAAACTGATTCCCAGGCCAATGCCCTTTGCTGGATCCCCAGTAGAACACTGACTTCAGAGGTTCTGCCTATACTTGCAGCTAGACTGACATAAAAACCTTTGGGACCTCTGTAATGAAATCTTCTTGGGAAGGGTTGTTGTAAGACAAAGAAGCCTTATTTAGAATCTCATCTTACAATATTAAAGCAAAGTTCTGGTAAAGAAGGGCTACTTGGCACATATGCTACACTAGGTACTGTGGGGAAGCCACATACATGAAGCCTGCAGTCTTTCTCAGGAGGGTATTAGAAAGTTGTATAAGGTGATAAATAATTCTTATATTGTGAGTACACATTTAAGTGCTCAGATTATTGGAACAGCTGAGAAGAGTTTCGTATGGGACTTAGGATAACTCTTTTTTCTTATTCCAGATATTGCAGATCGAAATATTCTTTTTTTCTCTTTATTTTATTTTATTTGTTTTATTTTAAATGACTTTATTGTTGTTCAATTACAGTTGTCTGCATTTTCTCCCCTCCCCTCAATCCTACCCCATCCAAACCCACCTTCCTCCCTTGCTTCCACCCTCCCCTTGGTTTTGTACAGGTATCCTTTATTACTATAAACTATTACTATAAAAGGGATTCCTGGAAAGCCCTTCTCCCCAGAGTCCCCTACCCCCTCCCCTCTGGCTATTGTTAGATTGTTCTTAATTTCAATGTCTCTGGTTATATTTTGTTTGCTATTTTCTTTTGTTGATTATTTTCCAGTTAAAGGTGAGATCATATGATATTTGTCCCTCACTGCCTGGCTTACTTAGTTTAGCATAATGCTCTCCAGTTCCATCCATGCTGTTGCAAAGGGTAGGAGCTCCTTTCTCTCTGCTGTGTAGAATTCCATTGTGTAAATGTACCATAGTTTATTGATCGACTCATTTGTAGATGGACACTTAGGTTGCTTCCAGCACTAGGCTATTGTAAATTGTGCTGCTATGAACATTGGGGTGAATAGGTTCTTTTGGATTGGAGTTTCAGGGTTCTTAGGGTGTAATCCCAGCAGTGGAATTGCTGGGTCAAAAGGCAGCTCCATTTTAGTTTTCTGAGGAAATTCCATACTATTCTCCACAGTGGCTTCACCAATCTGCATTCCCACCAAGAGTGCAGTAGGGTTCCCTTTTCTTCGCATCCTCTCCAACACCTATCTGTTCCTTTGTTTATGATGGCCATTCTGACTGGTGTGAGGTGGTATCTCATTGTGGTTTTAATTTGCATCTTTCTGATGGCTACTGATGTTGAGCATCTTTTCATATTTCTCTGGGCCCTATGTATGTCCTCCTTGGAGACGTATTTGTTTAAGTCTTTTGCCCATTTTTTTATTGTTTTTTGTGTCTTCCTGGAGTGGAGTTGTATGAGTTCTTTATACATTTTAGAGATCACACCCTTGCCTGAGGTATCATTGGCAAATATGTTTTCCCATATGTCTGGTTCTCTTTTTATTTTCTTTATTTTATTTGTTTTCATTAGCCATGACGAAGCTTTTTATTTTCATGAGGTCCCATTTGTTTATTCTTTCCTTTATGTCCCTTGCTCTAGGGGACATATCATTGAAGATGTTGCTGCGTGGAATGTCTGAGATTTTCCAAACAATGTTTTCCTCCAGGATTTTTATGGTGTCACGACTTACATTTAAGTCTTGTATCCACCTTGAGTTTATTTTTGTGTATGGTGTAAGTTGGTGCTCAAGTTTCATTTATTTCAATGTAGCTGTCCAGATTCCCCAACACCATTTGTTCAAGAGGTAATTTTTACTCCATTTTATGCTGCTACTCCCTTTGTCAAAAACTAATTGGCCATAGAGACTTGGGTTTATTTCTGAGCTATCCATTCTGTTCCATTGCTCTATCTGTCTGCTTTTATGCCAGTACCAAGCTGTTTTGATTACACTGGCCTTGTAGTACAGTTTGATATTAGGAATTGTGATCCCTCCTGCTTTGCTCTTCTTTCTCAAAATTGTAGCAGATATTCGGGGTCATTTCTGGTTCCATATAAATTTTTGAAGTGTTTGTTCTATATCTGTGAAATATGTCATTAGTACTTTGATAGGGATTGCATTGAATCTATAAATTGCTTTGGGGAGTATGGACATTTTGATGATGTTGATTCTTCCAATCCATTAGCGTGGTATATGTCTCCATTTGTTTTGTCTTCCATGATTTCTCTCTTCAGTGTTGTGTAGTTTTCTGAGTACAGCTCTTTTACCTCCTTGGTTAGGTTTATTCTCAGGTATTTTATTTTTTTTTTGTTGCTATATCAAATGGGATTTTTTTCCTGATTTCTGTTTCTGGTGTTTCACTGTTGGTATACAAAAATGCCTTTGATTTCTGGATATTGACTTTATATCCTGCTGTTTTGCCAAATTCAATTATAAGATCGAGTAGCCTTTTGGCAGAGTCTATAGGATTTTCTAAGTATACTATCATGTCATCTGCAAACAACGACAGTTTTGTTTCCTCCTTTCCAATTTGGATGCCTTTTATTTCCTTTTCGTGTCTGATTGCTGTGGCCAAAACTTCTAGTACTATGTTGAATAGAAGTGGTGATAGTGGACAGCCTTGTCTTGTTCCTAATCTTAGTGGGAAAGATATTAGTTTTTGCCCATTGAGTATGATGTTAGCTGTAGGTCTCTCATATATGGCCTTTATTATGTTGAGGAATGCTCCCTCTATTCCCACTTTGCTGAGTGTTTTTATCATAAATGGGTGCTGTACCTTATTGAATGCTTTTCCCGCATCTATTGATATGATTATGTGATTTTTGTCTTTACTGTTGTTTATGTTTTGTATTATGTTTATTGATTTGTGAAAATTGTACCATCCTTGCATCCCTGGGAATCCCACTTGGTCATACTGTATGATCTTTGTATCATATTGCTGGATGCTGTTTGCCAATATTTTTTGGAGGATTTTAGCATCTATGCTCATCAGTGATATTGGCCTGAAGTTTTCTTTCTTTGTTGTGTGTTTATCTGGTTTGGCTATTAGGATGATGCTGGATTCCTAAAAAGAGTTTGGGAGTCTTCCATCATTTTGGATTTTTTGGAATAGTCTGTGAAGAACAGGGGTTACTTCTTCCTTAAATGCTTTATAGAATTATCCTGTGAAACCATCTGGTCCACGGCTTTTGTGTGTTGGGAGTTTTTTGATTACTGCTTTAATTTCTTCCACTGTTATTGGTTGGTTCAGGCTTTCTGTTTCTTTCTTATTGAGTTTTGGAAGATTATATTTTTCTAAGAATTTGTCCATTTCTCCTAGGTTTTCATATTTTTTGGCATACAGTCCTTCATAGAAGTGTCTCACAATCCTTTGTATTTCTGTGGCATCAGTTGTAATATCTCCTCTTTCATTTCTGATTGAGTTTATTTGGGTCCTCTTTTTCTTGATGAGCCTGCTTAACGGCTTGTCTATTTTGTTTATCTTTTCAAGAACCAGCTCCTGGATTCATTGATCCTTAGAATTGTGCTTTTAGTCTCTGTCATTTAATTCTGCTCTGATCTTGGTTATTTCCTTCCTTCTACTTGCTCTGGGTTGTCTTTGCTGTTGTTCCTCAAGTTCTTGTAGGCATAGGGTTAGGTTGTTTGTGTAAACTGTTTCTGTTTTTTTTAGGTAGGCCTGTATTGCTATGAACTTCCCTCTCAGGACTGCCCTTGCTGTGTCCCATAAGTTTTGGGTTGTTGTCAGTTCATTTTCATTTGTTTCAAGGAACTTTTTGATTTCTTCCCTAATCTCGTCCTGGACCCATTCATTGTTTAACAGCATGCTATTCAGTCTCCATGATTTTGAGTGTTTTGGGGTTTTTTCCTTTGGGTTGGTTTCTAATTTCAGTTCCTTATGGTCAGAGAAAAAACTTGGTACGATTTCAATTTTCTTGAATTTGTTAAGGCTTGTTTTGTGTCCTATCATATGGTCTATTTTTGAAAATCTTCCATGTGCATTTGAAAAGAATGTATATTTAGCTTCTTTGGGGAGAAGGGCCCTATATATATCAATTAAGTCCATTTCTTCTCGGGCATTGTTCAGTGTCACAATGTCTTTGCTGATATTTTGTTTGGAGGATCTGTCCAGTTTTGACAGTGGTGTGTTGAAGTCCCCTACTATAATTGTGTTGCTATCAATGTCTTTCTTGAAGTCCTCCAAGATTTTCTTTATGTATTTGGGTGCTCTTGTGTTGGGTGCGTATATATTTACAATATTTATGTCTTCATGGTGGATTCTTCCCTTGAGTATTATAAAGTGTCCTTCTGGATCTCTCTTGATGGCCCTTTTTTGGAAGTCTATTTTGCCTGATATGAGTATTGCTACCCCAGCTCTTTTTTCTTGTCCGTTTGCTTGGAAAACTTGTTTCCAGCCCTTCACTTTCAGTCTGTGTAAGTCTTTTGTCCTGAGGTGGGTCTCTTATAGGCAGCATGTGTGTGGGTCGTGCTTTCTTATCCATTCCGCTATTCTGTGTCTTTTAATTGGAGCATTTAATCCATTTACGTTTAAGGT
>PVJI01030649.1:0-13952 GCA_004026765.1 Micronycteris hirsuta
TATAGGGGTTAATTTTATTAGGGAAATGTTTTTTAATGTTTTTATGGTGAGTTATTAAATTGATTTCTGCAAGTAATCCAGTGATACACTAAAAAGAGAAACTTTTTCAGACAAAATTAGTATTTTGGTTCCTTACTCTTATATACATGTCTCTTTCAGGAAACAGCATTTTATTTATTTTATCTGGCTTTTCTGTTACATTCTTATCACAGCCACATCCTAGCCTTCTTTTTTTTTATCATTTACAATATACTATACATGTACATTCTTTGAATAAGCATTGTTTTTTAGTATAGGTATATTGTGTAAAATAGATGGGCATTTTAATAGAAATTGCTTGCCAGCCGTATTTTCCACTCCTGATGGAAAAAAATGTTCCTAGAAAGATGTGTCTTTGTGCTTGTCTACAAAATGAAAAATTAAATTGTTTGCTACCTATAACCTTTTTCATTGTCTGAGCTTAACTGCTTCCAGTAAACAGGTTTTTTTAAAGGCAAAAATTAAAAATAAACCGAAGCCTTGGTCCCGTTTGTTCCCCAGGAAGTGATCGAAGCCATCCGGGAAGCCGTGGTGTACCTGGCGCACACACACGATGGCGCCAGAGTGGCCATGCACTGCCTGTGGCACGGCACGCCCAAGGTACGCGTCAGGGCTTGGCTTGTCTTTCCTTGGGCTTTCTGCCTCCTCTGGTCTTAACCCTGTTGTGCATAAATAACTTTATCTTTGCAAAGTTGTGTCTCAAGGCCTCACAGGAATTGGCCATCTTTGGGGCTAGTGTTTCTCTTCTGCTGGAGTTTTCAATAAAGTTTGAAAACCTTGAATTGTCATTATTTGGAAAGGGACCTGCCAAGGAAATAAATACAATATTTATGTTAGGCTCACAGTTGTAGAGGTTTTGGTACCTATCAGGCTCTTTAATTCCTTATTTAATTATCTTAATTGGCGAGGGAAAGAAGGGGAAAGACAGTAAACAGTTACACTTTTGCTCATATGGGTGTTAAGTACTTTGTGGGAAAAGGTAAACATCCGTGTTAATTACAGAAGTTTAACAACTGCTTTTCATTTCTTTGATCAGTATAATTCTGCCTTTAGAAGACAAGTTGTACTTGGTCCACTTTTTAAAATTAGTGCAAATTTAATTTCTATTCAACAAATATGTATTGAATGCCATTGACTTTATATATTTGAAGACACTTCAGACACTGGAAGGGGGTCTCTCAGTTCTCACTGTAAAAGGACGTACAAGTCTAAGATTCTAAGAGCTCTGGAAGGGCTAATAGTGAATTGCAGGGTTTTTTCTGTTTGAGGTGCATGTTCTGGAACTGTTTTCACCAATGAAAAGTATCCCATTCCAATGACAATTTAAAATTATATAAAATTTTTGCCTACGAATACCTTTAATCTGTAATTAAAAGTTGAGACAATTTTTCTTTTTGAAGGACAGGAAAGTGATTGTGAAAACAATGAAGACTTATGTTGAAAAAGTTGCTAATGTAAGTATAAAAAAACTACATGTTTAAAAAATTATTTTTAGTAAAATGAAATCATGTCCATTATAGAAAATTTGAAAAATTCAGAAAATTACCAAGAAATTTATTCATTGTGTTATTACAATATTTTCTATGCATATGTATACATTTACATATTTACACAAAACGAGATTTCTCCTTTATTCATTTAACATGTATAGTGACAAAAATTTCCACTTTTATTAGATATTTTTGAAGACCTGATATTTACAGCCTTATTTAAATAAATTTGTTAATCATATTATTAAACATGGAAATTACTGCTTAGAGTAAATTCTAGTTTAGTTTTGTAGTTCTTTGGAATCCTCTGGAGATGCTGTAACAGCTTTCCTGGTGAAATAGGAGGATACACAAAGTTTTTTTGGCGCATTAAATGACCTCAAAAATAGTATTTCCATGTATTTAAATACCAAATAGTTTTCCATAGTATTTCTAGGATGCAGAGTAGGGCAAAAATAGGTTCACAGTGGCTTGTATGAAAATAATGTAACAATGAATGATAGTAAAAGGATGAACTGTTTCAGGTACTCACAACTGCAAACCTGTTTTTGCCCCACCCTGTGTGTAGTAGCAAACAATATAATGTTTTAGTTATTCTGTATGTTTTCTAGTTTCTCATTTACTGGTGAACTAAAATGACTGGTATCAACAACTTTTCCTATAAAAATCTAATGAGAACTACTAATCTGGTAAGTACGTGGTATAATAAATGCTAATTCAAACACATGCTGCCGTGTGGCCGTGTACATGCAAGGTCTGTCCAGAAAGTATCCAGCCATGTGCTGTGAAAAACAGACATTTGTTGAAGATACAAGAAGCACTGTACGCAGGACAATGACACCTCAGTCCCCTTCAAGTAGGCACCTTAGGACCTCACGTAGTTCTCCCAATTGCCATCAGCTGCCCTGTCGTATTTTCCTGAATCTCATCAACACTCTGACATCTCTTCCCTTTCAAAGGTGATTTTAGTTTTGGGAAAAGGCAGAAGTCACAGGGCGCCAAATCTGGGCTGTAGCGGGGCTGAGTCACCTGGGTGACTTGATGTTTTGCCAAAAAACTCTGCATGAGATGCCATGCATGAGAGCGCAGTCTTAAGGAAGCTGACAATCACCAGTTGCCCATAGCTGCAGCCTTCTGAATCATCCGATAGTTTCTGTGAAGGAATGTTCAAGCTTAATGCAAAATTTGGTACAGATTCGTTGCTCTGCCTGCACAGTCATTTTGACTGTGCAGCACACATGCTCACTCAGTGGTGTCTACCACTCCCAGTGACTAGTACAGTGAAGTCATCACTGTTTACACATGTGCATACCAGTCCACTCTCCTTGGCTGCCAGGTTACACTGATGTGGTGCAAACCGTTCTCGTTCTACTAACAATGCCTGGACTTTTTCCAGACACACCTCCTATATACTGTCTTCTGTAGGGTTGGAGACCAGGAAGAGAGTATAAAGCTACTTAAAAGACAGCTAACTTTTTTGTAACAAAATGAAATAAGATTCTCTAGTGAGTTGTTTCCAGGGTATGAGAATATTTTATGGTTTATTATTCATCATTAAGTCTTTTTGTATAATTTAATTTGAATATTTTAAATTAGAAGTGTATAAAAGTAGGATGTTAGAAAGTTCTAAAATGTATTAAGAGTAAAAGACATTTTTAGGTAATAAAATTAGGTTGTTTTAATTTTATAGGTTAGTTATAACAATTTTTTTTTTGAGAAATTAATCTCTGCAAAGCGTTGTGATGGTAACAGGAAATTAACAATGCAATATATTTTTATCTCGGAGTTGCTTCTAACAGGGGAAGATAAATTAATACAACCCATAGATTTGATTTATGGGTTATTTTGGAGTGTTTAATTTCCAAATATTGGGGGTTTCTTGACATGCTTTTGATATTGCAATCCTTTTCAGTTTATGAGGACTTATTTTACAGCCTAACGTGATGTATCTTAGTATCCTGAGAAGAATGTGTTTCGTGGAGTTATAGAGTAGGACTCTATAAACGTCAATTAGATTCAGGTGGTTGATAATGTTCACATCATCAAAGTCTTTACTGATTTCTATATCATTGTTTAGTTATATCATTGCTGAGAGAAGCCTGTTAAAATCTCTAACTGTAATCGTAGAATTGTCTGTTTTTCACTTAAAATTCTGTTCTAACTACTTTTGTATCCATCCGGAGCTGTTTTGTCTTTGGGCATGCTTCTGTGTGTAGGACCTAAGAAGTGAGACACCGGTGCCTGTGTGCTGTACGCACATTGTTCTGTACTTTGTTTCCTTCGCCTGATTTATCTCAGGGGCCATTTTATTTCAATATGTATACATCTGTCAGTTTGTATACCTCTGTCATACATCTGTATGATACCTCACTTCTTTTATGACTTCCTAATGTTTCATTATACAACTAATACAATTCATTTAACCAGTTCCCACTATTGGACACTTGGGTAGCTTCTAGTTTTTTGCTACTTCAAATAGTATTCCAGTACATGTCCTTTGCACACATGTAGGAGCATGTCTAGAAGATGAATCCAGAACTGTAATTTCTGTTCAGAAGGTACACGCATTTTGTGTTTTAGATGTCAGTTGCCCTTCAAAAAAGTTGAGCTACTTTGCATTCTCACCAACGACATAAAAGTATGTCTGCTTTTCTAGACCTTTGCTAAATTAGTGTATTATCAAGGGTTTTCACTTCTGCCTATAGAATAGGTGGAAAATGGTATTTTATTTTTTTAATTATTGCCCTTATGGGCATTATTTCATGCGGTTGAAGGCATTTGTATTTCTCTTTTTCTGTGAACTGACTTTTCATGTTCTTGGCACATTTTTAGTAGATCGTTGGTCTTTATATAGTAAAGATGTTAGACCTTTGTTATTTTTCTCTAGTTTGTTTCTAACTGAAATGTTATAACCTGCCATATTCATTAGACCTGGCTCTGAATGAAGGTTATCAAAATTCAAATCCCCCTCAAAGTAAAAAAAGATTCATATTATCTAGGTTACAAAAAGAGTATGCCGCAAACTCTGAAAGCACTTGCTCTGTTTTCTTTTTCTTTTCTTTTACATAAAGTAGTTCTTTAACTGTGGAACAATATCGGCATCACGGAATAATTCTGTGATTTCAAGTGGCGACCTGACCATTGTGAAAGTCGCAGTGTATGTTTGTATGATATCTTGCTGTTGTACTTTCTAAAAGCAATTATTTTTATTTTATTCCCATTCAGTATATAAGTATATTCTTCTAGTGTATTTTCAGAATTTCTCTTCTAATTATATAGGATTATTTTAAAGAAATGGATAATATACAAAAGAAAATGTAAAATCATTTTTATCCTTCAACTCAGAGGTGATTATTACATTATAATATTCTTCAAGGATTTTCTGTATACATGTATTATGTTTATTTTGTATATGTATAATTTTATCTGAGTTTATATGTTTTACATGATTGGATTTCTATATAATAGTTTTATATTCTTGTTTTTCTTTTTTAACCTATTGAAATTTTTTTTAGTTTGATTTTTTAGTAGCTATTTCTTAACAGATACCTGTTTTTGAAAGGTATTATATCCTCATTAGTAAAAAAAAATGAGTCTGGGCTATTTGAAATTGAAGAATGTGTTTTTCTGTTTGTGTTTTTTTTTCTTTAGTCAACCTAGAATATAAAATTAACTAGGTCCTGATAAGAATTCCTTTGAATGGTTTTTATCTCTCTTACTTATGTTAGGCAGGTTGTCAGATTGGTAACCTTTATACAGTGGCTCCATGGGTGGAATTAAAGGGAGAAATTACGCATTTAACTTTCCTGGCTTTTGATTGTTGCAGGGCCAGTACTCCCATTTGGTCTTGTTGGCGGCATTTGATTGTATTGATGATACTAAGCTTGTGAAGCAGATAATCATATCAGTAAGTAATTCTCATGGTCTCGAATTTTTTTTTAATATATTTTATTGATCATGCTATTACAGTTGTCCCATTTCCCCCCCTTTATTCCCCTCCGCCACACCCTCTCTCCACATTCCCCCCTTTAGTTCTTGTCCATGGGTCATACATATAAGTTCTTTGGCTTCTACATTTCCTATACTATTCTTAATCTCCCCCTGTCTGTTTCTTTCTACCTACCGCTTATGCTACTTATTCTTTGTACCTTTTCCTCCCTCTCCCCTTCCCCTGTTGATAACCCTCCATGTCTTATATAAATCCCTTTAACATTTCATATAATAAAGGCTGGGTGATGATGAACTCCTTGAACTTGACCTTATCTGAGAAGCACTTTATCTGCCCTTCCATTCTAAATGAAAGTTTTGCTGGGTAGAGTAATCTTGGATGTAGGTCCTTGCCTTTCATGACTTGGTATAATTCTTTCCAGCCCCTTCTTGCCTGTAAGGTCTCTTTTGAGGAATCAGCTGACAGTCTTATGGGGATTCCTTTGTAGGTAACTGTCTCCTTTTCTCTTGCTGCTTCCTAGGTTCTCTCCTGTTTTTAATCTTGGGTAATGTAATTATGATGTGCCTTGGTATGTTCCTCTTTTGGTCCAACTTCTTTGGGACTCTGAGCTTCTTGGACTTCCTGGAAGTCTATTTCCTTTGCTAGATTGGGGAAGTTCTCGTCCATTATTTGTTCAAATAAGTTTTTAATTGGTTGCTCTTCCTCTTCTCCTTCTGGCACCCCTATAATTTGGATGTTGGAATGTTTAAAGTTGTCCCAGAGGTTCCTAAGCCTCTCCTCAGTTTTTTGAATTCTTGTTTCTCCATTCTTTTCTGGTTGAATGTTTCTTTCTTCCTTCTGGTCCACATTGTTGATTCGAGTCCCAGTTTCCTTCCCATCACTATTGGTTCCCTGTACATTTCCCCTTATTTCACTTAGTGTAGCCTTCATTTTTTCATCTGATTTGCGACCAAATTCAACCAATTCTGTGAGCATCCTGATTACCAGTGTTTTGAACTGTGCATCTGATAGGTTGGCTGTCTCTTCATGGCTTAGTTGTATTTTTTCTGGAGCTTTGATCTGTTCTTTTCATTTGGGCCATTTTTTTTTCTCTGCACCCCTGTTACTTATAAGGGGTGGAGCTTTAGGTGTTCACCAGGGTTGGGTAACCCATGTCGTAGTGTTGTGACGCTATCTGTGGGAGTGGGGTCTGAGAGAGAACAATGGTGCTTGCTCTGCTCTCTGCCAGCTTTCAGTCACTTCCCCCGCTGCCCACAAGCAAATTGGGCCCTTCTGTGCTGATTCCTGGTTGGGTGGGCTTGTGCACGTTCTAGGACCCTGTGGGTCTCTCCAACAAACTCCCCTGTGAGGCTGGGAGTTCCTTCTGCTGCCGCCTCAACCCCACTCAAAGCCCACAGGTGTTTTCAATCAGAGGTTTGAGGCCTTATTTCCCTGCGCTGGAGCCCTGGGCTCTATGGTCTGTCTCGCTCCCCAGCTGTTCCTTTATCTACACGCGAATGCAGGACCACCCGCTCTACCAGCCTTGGCCCTGCTGGGTCTGGGTCCGCCAGCCTCAGGTCTCTCCGGCCAGCTGCAGCATTGGTCCACCCTGCTCCACAAACTGCCGCCTTGTGGTGAGCCCTCTCCACCCGGCTCTGCCCTGCCTACCAGTCTGGACAAATATGTCTTCTTTAACTCCTTGGTTATTGTATTTCCATACAGTTTGCTTTTCTGTCAGTTCTGGTTGTTTTTTGTTTTTAAATTGTTGTTGTCCCTCTTTTGGTTGTGGGAGGAGGCATAGTGTGTCTACCTACGCCTCTATCTTGGCCGGAAGTCCTCATGGTTTTGAATTTAAGTTAAATTGATATATCATTTGTGGGTTTCTAAGTGTTACTACCCACATATGTCAGTCAGTACTTTGAATTATGCACTTTGATAGTATTTTGTTATTAGTTTACTCAGTTAAGTCTATTTTAGGGAAATGCTTTATTCCTGTATAAGCCATAATCTTATAACTTGATATTAATAATATTGTTTAAAATATGTAAAGGGATAGTTAAATTAGGATAAATTAGACCATATGACATACTAAATGAAAAATTAGCAAATACTGCTCTTTTCACATTTCAGCAATTCCTCCTAGCCTGGTATAATGGCCATAAAGTGGTAATAATTCAATATAAGTTATTTAACCCTAAATTTGCCTTCAGAAAAAGTGAGTTGTCCTCTTGAAAGACAACCCCAAAGTAAAAACTGCATTCTGAAATAATTTCCTTCATCCCACAATGATTGACTTCTGAATCTGTGATTTTCTCTTCCTTCCCTTTATTCCTAATGTACGGGTAGCACGGGGTATGTAATAGAGGTTGCAGGGGTAGGACTGAGAAATGGCAACACTGGCTGCAGTGACAAAACTTAGAGACATTTTGAAAACCACATAATCTGTATTGTCTGAAAACTACACAAGCATTTCCGTCTGATACACATGGACGGGGCCCTTGGGGAAGTCGTAGTGACAAAGCTGTAATACTTCTACACCGTCTGCAGGGGGAAGCAGGTGGATGTTCAGAAAGACTTGACCTGTTGGCCTGTGGTGGTGCTGTGGCCTCTCTCTTTGCCCTGTCTGGACCAGTGGAGCTGAGTTGCAGGAGAAAAAATGTATCAGCTGATGGAGGGGAAGGAGATTTTTCTTAGATGCCAACTATAGGTCTCAGTGTGTGTGAATTTCTCATGCCCTTGCTTCCATTTTCCAGCTTTCCCCTTGACTATTTTAAGATTGTGATGACTTTTTGGGGGATAAGATTGTGGGAAGAAAAAATCTGGCAAGACTTTCTTGTCATAAACTGAGTATTTTGACATGTTCCTTGTGACTTTATTACCCTTTTGACTCCAATCAATAATGATTGTTTTTCATTCTGGTGACACTGGTGTCAGGCCATAGATTTGCTAATGAATAAAGTTGTTTCATGCAAATGGAAACAGGCTGGGCTTTTCAAAGTTTGCTTTTGTTTAATATTTTCAGGACAACTAAAATTTACATAACTGTTCCAAATAGATTTCAAGAGAAACCATACTTCTTCAGGATTTGCCACAATTTGCCTGCTAGTGTTTTTCTAAAGATTTATCTCAAACTTGTTTCAGCAACTTTAATTTCTTGTGCTTATCAGTTTGATTCCCACCACTACTTAACCCACATTTCTAATGACTTTCTCATACTTAGGGCAGCTTTCCGAGAACGGCCCGATTTACTGATCTCTTGCCTCTGAAAGACAAATGCTCAACAGGTTCTGTGTATCATTAAACTCTGTAGCTAGTGATAGAGTTCTGGAATGCTAATTGCCCTTGCATTTTTCCCACCCTCTCCCAGAAAACCTGCTGCAGTATGCAGTTTTTTTTTTAAAATTCCCAAGAAAGCTTAGTGTTGCTAAGAATTTTCTTCAGGGTAACCAGACTTCCCAAAATACCAGGTTGAAATCACAACCTGCCTGGTCAGCTGAGCCCTCACCTTTCAGAATGGATACAAAGTGCTTTCATCTACTTTACATTCTAAAATAAACATGCGTATAAAATTTAATCCATTTTACCCTGAAATTGTTGGTATAATGCAGCTGCTTTGAAATGTATAGCTGCTGTTTGAGAGTGACTAAAAATTGACGCATACTTTAAAATATATGGAAAGGTATAAAAATAGTACAGTAAATAGCCAGCCTCCTAATATCTGATAAAGAATTGAAACTTGGACAGATATAGTTAAAGCTGAAGCCCTTTGTGTACCTGACCCCGACTGAGTGTCCAGCCCCACCTGTACCCCTGGTGATGAATTTTGTATTTATTATTCACATGCATTTCTTTATCCTTTCTTTATCCTTTTGTAGAGGCATATGATACTATTTTGCATGTTTACAAATACTATGTAAGTGATATCTTGTATGTTTATTCATGTAACTTGATTTTTTTTTGGCGGGGGGCATTATTTTTGTGAAATTCATCATCAGGGGTTGGCAAGCCCTTTTTTAAAAAGGGCCAGATAGTATTTTAGGTTTTGTGGGCTCTATGTGATCTTTGTTGCGTGGTCTCGGTTTGTTTTTTTTTCTATTCTTTAACAGCCCTTTAAACTGTAAAGACCATTCTTACCTTGTAGGGTGTACAAACACAGGCTGCAGGTTGACCCACGGGCCTTCGTTTGCCCAGTCCTGTTCCAAATTATTTATTTTTCAACACCAAATAGTGTTTTACTGTGAGAATGCTGCAGTTTATTTTTCCATTTTCTGTTGATGGACATTTAGTTTGTTTATAATTTTAAAAACATTTAAAACTTTGTTTTTCTATTCCAAATAATTCTGTGAGCATTCTTGTATGTCTCCTTGTTTCTCTGAAGCATTTACTTAGCAAAGTCACGGGGTTGTCAAATCTGCTACACATATGTTTACTTAGAGTCACATGTCCGCCCCACCCAGCCACTACAAAACCTGTTGCATTATGCAGTGCTTTTAAAAATAGCCAAGAAAGCTTACGGTTGCTAAGCATTCGGTTCAGAGTAACTGGATTTCCTGAAACGTCAGGGTGAAATCATGAGCCCAGCGAACACTTCTTTTCTCTTTTAAGACTGAGCTCCAGTTTAATCTCCAGATAGTGTTCTCTCATCTCCCAGCCGTGCCTGGTCTCCCCATCCTCTCAACGTCTGCGGTTTATCTTTGCCATCCTTTCATTTAACAGTAATCATGATCTGACCAGGGCTCACAAATTCAGAAACATTCATTGACCAGACGAATAAGTAAGGCAGGCCAGGTGTGGAGAGTGGGCCGTGGGGAAGGCGAGAGCACGTGCCCCGCCCAGGGTGCTCGCCCTCAGCTCCTAGGGATGTGACAGACCTCTCAGTTTCCTTTACCTTCATTGTGGTAAAATACACATAGCATAAAATTTACCATCTTAACCATTTTATGTACATTTTAATATTCAGAGTATTAAGTATATGTGAATATACTTTTTTATCTTGCAAAACCAAGATTATGTTCATTAAACTACATATGCCATTTTTTTTCGGTGTGGCAAAAAGGTGGACTTTAGATTTTTTTAAAAATTATATTTTTAAAACTAAATACTCAGGAGGCTGCAATCACTGCCTAGTGATCTAACCTCCTTCTACACTTCTGTTATTATGCAGTATTTGCATTTCTTATTTAAGTTTTTCTTGCCCCTTACGCTAGATTTAGCTTTTTTAGCTTCGGACCAGTCTGTATGTTTTTTCTTTTGTCCCCGCACACAACCTACCGTAACGGCGTATGTACCGTTGTCTCAGTTCTCAGTAACGTGTGTTGCTTTTGGCATTTCTTTCCTCTGCTAAAAATGCACTTGCACCCTAACTCTACGTTCAGAACTCACCCTTCATTTTAACCTTTGCCTTCCCTTTTATAAGAGGTTTAGCAAAACAAGTGTCAGAGGCTCTGACAAGGGTCCAACTCAAGGAGGTCAGACTGGCCAGATGTGTCTTAAGAAGGGAAGTCTTGTTCTTTTGTTCTTCTGGCACTTTCTGTTCATGCGCCTGCTTTAGAGCAAAGCATACAAAGAAGAAATTATAGCAAAAGGTTCTGGTGATTTTTCTCGAAGTTAATTCTTGTAAGTGGAAAACTAGTTGAAAACCTATAAAATTGAACTTTTATTGTTGAGAATGACAAACTCATGAATCCACCAGCTGTATTTAATCTCCGTAAAGATGCTGCATATTCAGAGGTGTGTGTTTTTTTTTTAAGATTTTATTTATTTATTTTTAGAGAGAGGGGAAGGGAGGGAGACAGAGAGGGAGAGAAACAGCAATGTATGGTTGCCTCTCACATGGCCCTCACGGGGACCTGGCCCGCAACCCAGGCCTGTGCCCTGACTGGGAATCGAACTGGGACCCTTTGGTTCCCAGCCCGCGCTCAATCCACCAGAGGTGTGTTTTAATAGTAAAATAAAAGTACTTACTTCGTAGCAGATTTCAGTTTGCAGTGTGAATTTTCTGATTTGCTCCTGGTCATGGCCCACAAGTCAGGCAGGTGTATCGTTTCCTTTTGTGGAGAATGGAACTGATGTGAAGAGTGGGTAGAAGGTTTGCCAAGATGGCACTACTTGTGCTTAAAGACTGAATTCAGCAACAAACCGACTACACCAATGGGTACCTATTTTACATGTTTCTATACTCGTTAGTGTTCTCCTCTCTAAAAATTTCTCTCCTTCGTGTGTAACCCAGGTTAAAGAGAGGTGAATTAATACTCCCCTGTTACAGCACTCATACTGTTTCCTTTTAGATGCCTGTTTTTGAAGGTAGGGAAGCTGGAATAAGGGGGGCGTGGGGAGAATTAAGTGATATTGCACTCAAACAAATGTAACTTTAGATTCTCAATTCCTAAATTACAAACTGAAAGGCAGTCAAATGAATTTGGGCACTAATCATTTAGTAGTATTTGTACATGGAATTAAGCTTCTCGTGTTAAGGTGAAAACTTTCCTGCCCAGGTCATAGGTGGATTGCCCCGTCCTTCAGCGTGGAGCCCACAGACAAAGTGAGTGTATTGAGGACTATGGTGCTGGCTGCATGCCACCCCTTTTCCTCCCTGCAGCAAGAAAAAATAATTAAACATAAGTAGCATTTTATATTTCTTCACTGAACACTGCCCCTGTTTTGAATTTTGTTGTTTAATTTTACTTATTTTTTTAATTACTGATTTGAGAGAGAGAAACATCAACTTGTTATTCCACTTAGTTATGCCTTCGTTGGTTGATTCTTTTATGTGCCCTGACCAGGGATTGAACACACAACCTTGGCATATTGGCATGACACTCTAACCAACTGAACTACTCGATTAGGGCCTGTTTATTTATTTATTTTTAAGCAACTGTTTTAAAGGTGTTATAGCCAAGAGTGGTATTTTAATGACAGCAAAGTTGTGGGAGTTTTTATTTTCAATGACATAGAAGTTCGCCTAAGCTATGTACTTTTCTCACTGTCTTCTTTCCACAAATTAAAGCATCTGTCTTCCTTTACAAGTTGGTTAAAGCTTAAAGAGGAAAAGCTGTAATAAAGGTAGCCCATATATGTAGCACTGAATGCTGCAGTGTCAAATGTGTATTTGTTGAGTCCACTTTGGGGCATGTTTTCCTTGAAATTACAAAAGAGCTTACTCTTCTGTGATATGTCTATTTTTGTTCTGTCTTGCCCTTTTTACTGAAATTTTAAGTTTATTTTTCTTGGATAGTTGAAATTTATATCCATTTTGAGGTGGTTAGATTTATTGCGCTTAATCTCTGGAAACCTTTATCTTGTATGGGGAAATCTTTATACATGACCTTAAACTTCTTCAAAAGTAGAGGAGCACAGTGGAGTTTAGAGTCATGGAAAGAGGTGATCATGTCCTGGACATGACCTTTATATATCTATTTTAAGTCATTTTCCTTGGACTTCTTACCTGTAAAATGAGTCAGCTATAGGACCCTCATCATCATTATGTGGACTATTTAAGGTGATGGACATACTGCTCTCAGCATAGGGTCTGGCTCCTACTGTGCACTTAAGTGTTAGCTGCTGTTCTTAATTACAGGAAACACAATATATTTTTGTGCGGAAAAAAGAGGGAAGCTTGGGATTTTAAAAAGAGAAATGTGTCTGGAATCTGGAGCTGTGTCATCAGCCTTGGGGCCATGAATTTTCCTGTGGCATGATCCCATGGTTGATGGCTGACTTCATTTTTTTTTTTTATTATTTTTTCATTAAATTTATTGGGGTGACATTGGTTAATATAATTATACTGGTTTCAAGTATGCCATTCTGTAATATATCATCTATATATTATATTGTGTCCTGACCACCCATAATCACATCTCCTCTCATCACCGTATGTTTGACCCTCTTTACCCTTCACTGCCCCCCACCCCCCTTCCGGTAACCACCACACTGTTGTCTGTGTGTGTCTGTGAGTTTTTGCTTGTTTGTTTGTTTGTCTTATTTGTTCATTTGTTGCTTCCTTTTTTATATACCATGTATGAGTAAAATCGTGTGGTTCTTGACTTTTTCCATCTGACCTACTTTGCTAGCATGATGTTCTCAAGAACCATCCCTGCTGTTGCAAGTGGCAGTATTTCATCTTATGGCTGAGTAGTGTTCCACTGTACGTATGCACCACATCTTCTCTATCCTGTCATCTGTCAAAGGGCTCTGTGCATAATGCTGTGGTGAACATAACGGTGCATATCTTTACAAATAAATGTTTTCAAATTTTCCAGGGACATACCCAGAAGAGGGATTGCTGGGTCATATGGTAACTTGTGGCGGATTCCGGCCCGCAGAATCCGCCGTGGGGTGGACTTGGGCCTGAAGCATCAATGATTCACACACAAAGACACATTATGAGATGAAGCCAGGGTCACGGGCATTTTCTCCCATTATCATAGGGAAAAAAGCCACGAACATGGCGGCACCGTGCTTTTATTAGGAGCTTAGGGCATATTTACATAGGATTG
>PVJI01030650.1:0-13964 GCA_004026765.1 Micronycteris hirsuta
CCCCCCCCCAAATTTGGGAGAAAATGGAGGTGCATTCTATAGTCCGAAAGTAGCTTACCTGGCTCGCTATGGTGGGGTGAGGGTCGCAGTGGAGTGGGGTCACAGGAGGCAGGAGCAGGGTCTAAAACCTAGGTGTGTCTTATGGTCCCATGCATCTTATAGTCAGAAGAATATAGTACCTGATTATAAAGTCATGTTTCAGAGTGCTTATTTTCAGACTTATACATAGGAGACTGGGTATCTAGTGCAAAGCCCTTAGTGTGCACTGTCCTGGTCCAAGACCATGCATGTAATATTGTAAGTTGGACACAAAGGTGTTTAATTACAGAAATGTCCGGGATGCATTGGTGACCTAGAACTTGGAACCAGGGTCCTAATTCTGATAAGGTTGTAGTTGTAGACATGGGGGCAGGCAGAGCTAAGATAAATATGTCACAGTGTTTTCTGTATAAGAACAGTTTATGTTTTGTAAAAAAAAAAAAATCATCTATGAAAGCAGACTGTGTGTCTCTAATAGTTTGCAAGTACTATACTTGTCATGCCAGTGTGGAAGCAACTAAAGAGACCCACTAGCAGGGCAGTTTAAATGAAAAATTGGCCTCATTGATTGCTTTAGCAGTTACCTAATCAAAATAGCTAAATTCAATTTTCTTAAAATGCACTGTGTGGGGTTGATCACCTCTCACATTTTGAAAATGTTCATGAACTCAAACACTACATTAAAGCAAATTTAATCTGACATGACCTAAGGATGGCTGAAAAGCTACACTGAAAACATTTCTCCTTCCCCAGCTGTTAGTTGAAAACTTGATAACAAATGATAATGGTTGTGGGGTAATGGATCACCTCCAGGGGCCCGGGGTCTTGCCAGCTCACTGCCAAGCTCATTCTGCTAGCTGCGGTTTCTCTCTCCTCCCCTATCTGTTATTTGTCCCATAGAATATATCTTCCTAGATTATCTCTGTGATGTGGGAACACCTGGTCAATTCCAAGGATGCTAGTAGGGGAGAGAAGGCACTCCAATGAAGTTCAGCTGGTTGTTTTGGCATTGTCTAGTTTCCATTCTAAAATGTGCTGGGTGACGTGTCACTCATGTAGGCTTCTTCCATCACACCTGCCATTATGTATCTTGTATACTACTTCCTAGTCACACCTTGCATCAATCTGGAATTCTCATTGTTTGATGCTTAGAGAAACAAAAACTAAACATGGACAAACAAAAATCTCACCTCCTAAAGGATGCAAAGCCTTCCCAGGAAGAATGCTGGCCACAACATCACTGCAGATGAAGGTAGTGCACACGGATTCCATGTAAGATGATGTACGTGTTAATACGCAAGTATGCAAGCATCTAAGAGTCAGGCTGACACGCTTTCCCACTTTCAGAACATTTAAGTGATTGTGCTTGATGTTTTCTTTTTTAATGACTAAAAGCATATAATATGAATTAGTATTTATAAACAGCTATTGCTTGGTTATCTCTTGCTGGAGCCTAGTTATGGTTTTAAACTAGTAAATTCCTTGCCAATTTTATTTAAAATTGCACGCATGTTATAAATTTGTAATAGTGCATACATGGGAAAATGTGTTTTTTTGCATATTTATCTCATTTGCCCTCTCCCCTCCCCTCAAGCATCAGTCAGTCTTCCCTGCATCAAACTAATGTACCTGTATCCATTTGCTATCCACCATCTATCATCTATCAAGTTATCTATCTACCCACCTACCCATCTATCATCTATCTATCCACTATCTATTTTTCTATCTGTGTATCATCTATTTATCTATCACCAATGTATCTATGTTTTTATCTATGCATCTATCTATCATCTGTTTATGAAACACTGCTGTTAGACATTGGCAACACACAGTAGAGTATAGTGATTCCTCAGAAAATGGAAGCAAGCAGGTGGGCTTTTCTTTTAGATGATCTATTTCAGGTGCTGATGTAGAATGAGAACACAAGTTGTACACAGCCATCTCAGTGAGATGAAGTGAGAGAAACTAGAGTCTAGTAAGTCTGGATGGTTGGGGTTTGAGAGCTGAACATAGATAAAAAGAAGCAGCATAGAGACAGAGCCCTAGAAGTTGACATGGGGTCCTCCCGAATGTTTGGATGAATGCTAACCTACACTCTGTGTTGGGGAAGATGCAATGCTAGGCTTGCACACAGTCGCTCAAGGAGAGCTTCAAGTTGAGGCACTGTGGAACCACGATCAGGACTCAGACATTGGAGCCTCAACCTGCCATAGTGGAGAGACTGAGACACAGCATTCTGGGTCAAATGTTGATGAAATATAGCTACATGATGCCCAATACTCCCTTATGGGAGCCGTATTGTTGGTCTTTCACCAGCAATAAATAAAAGTGCCTGTTTCATCAGCTGAGTTTGTTTCAAACTTCTGGATATTTGCCAATCTGAAACAAAAGGTGAGAAAAGATTTCCACCATAGTTTTCACTTATATTTAGCTAATTGTGAGAAAAGTTAATGTCTTTTTATGTGATTAAGCACTACCTGCACTTTTTACTATAATCTGTCTAGCTGTATGTCTAGTCCATTTTCCGTAGGATTTTTCTATACCTTTAGATATTTATGTATTAGAGATATGAAGTGTTTGTCATGGTTGCAAATGTATTTTCTTGTTTTTTATTTACCTTTTTAGCTTTCTTATAATTTAAAAAATATTTTTATTGTTTATTTTTAAATACTTTATTGTTCTTTAATTACAGTTTAAAAAATATTTTGCAAGAGTTTTTTAGTGTCATCAAATATATCAATCATCCACCTTCAAGTTTTACAAGAATTCACTCATGTTTTCTTTTACAACTCATATGGTTTCATTTTTCATCATAAACCTCTGACAAGTTTAGAATTTATCCTGGTGTATGATGAGATAAAGTTGATCCAGCCTGACCTTTTCTGACTGATGAGCTGTTCCATTACTCGAACACCACTTATTAAAAAGTTGGACTTTTTCCTACTGATTTAGATGTCACCTTTATGATGTAATAGGTTTTCATAGGCAATTGTATCCATTTTGAGTATTCTATTCAGTTTCACTGATGTGAGCAGCCACCACTGCATTTTCATAAATAGAGGTTCTACAGTAAATGACACTGTATTTGAACATGATCTCCTATCTTTATTATTGCTCTCTTGGATATTCTTCTTTGTTTTTTCTTCCACATGAACTTTAAAATCAAGTTGCTTAGTTGTAAAAAAGAAAATAATGATATTATAATTGAAATGACATTAAATTTACAAATTAGCCTGGGGCAAACCGACATTTATGATATCCAGGTTTCTTATTGAACAATATGGTGTAACTTCAGGTAGGTCTAGATCTCACTCTCTCTCCAGTCCTCTAATATATATTTTCAGTGTAGAAAAGGGAATGATTATTTTAAATATAAATCATATTATGTAATTTCTCTGCTTGCTCCAAATCTCCCAATAATAAATGCTTCATCTGACTCAGAACAATAGCCAAACTCTCCCAAGAGCTCCGTGGCCTAGTATTGCATCTGGTCCCTCTGTGAGTTCTCCATCTCATTTTCTTCACCTTCTCCACTTTCCTGGTCCCTTGCTGGCTTACATGTTCCCATATCCAAGGCTTGGGTTTACTGCCCCACCTGCTTAAAATAATTCTCCACAGATATATGTTTACCTTGCCTTGCTACCATGCTATATTCTCAGTGAGGTTTCCTTGACCATCTATTTAAAAGGAAAGATCTCCTTTGCTTCTGAGCTCACCACCCACCTTCCATGCTTTATTATTTTTCCATAACTCTTTTCATGTGACAAATACATACTTTTTCGATTTACTGTTGTGCTAATAATTTATGTTGAATTGAATTTGTTCTTACCGAGGACACCTCAAACCGCAGACCAGAGCCTGACAAAGACTAGGTGCTCAGCAAATACTGGTCAAACAATTGAGTGAATGATAAGCACTGAAAACAGCAACTCTCTATTCTGTTAAGCTGTTTCTGAAAATCTACTGGAAATACAAAATAGGTTGGTGACACTCTCTGATGGAAATGACATGATTCAGTGATTGAAAGGGGACAGTGGCCTTATATATGACTTCTGCTTTCTTCCTCATTCCCCTGCTTCTCCCTGTCCTGGGTACAAATATTTATTGCAGGTTTAGAGATTAGCATTCCTAAGTCATTACTTGGAGAAATCCCTGCCCTTTTGTCCTAGGCCATTCTGTCACTGAAAAGTGTCACAGTTTAACCCGATAAATGGCAATATATTCTGTAAATAAATCCAGACCCAGCCATAATAATCAGATCTTTGAGGTGAATTAAAACTATTTTATTGTTTAAAAAGTCCACTTCACTCTCACTAAAGTAGAATTTGTTTTATGCTATAAAAAAACCATTCTATACCTCCATCCACTCACACAGATGCACGCATACCACACACATATCTAAGCCACACACATGAACACACTATAACATATGTGAACTACACACATTCACACACTATGCATACATACACATATACATGAACACGCTTGCGCACAACGACTCTCCCTATACCAACAAAAGCATTCTGCAAGTAAGGCCCTTTCTATTTTTTTTCATCCCACCTCATATTCTTCTTCGCTCCTGAAAAAAACAGTTATCTTACTTAAGGAAATAATCTTGATTGAACAACTTATTTAGAATTAAAAATATCTGAGCATTATTGGAGTTTGGGATGTGAAAATTTCATTTCTAGAATACAAGTAATCTGTCAGCTTTATGGGGACCATTGGCTAAAGAGAAAGAGAAAAAGAACAAGTATAAAACAATAACAAATGTGCAGACTTATAAAGTCACTAATTTTCTGAAATAATATCAAAGAAATTGAGAGTTAAAATTTGATATTGAAGAGGTTAAAACTAAAGAGGTTGGAAAGGTAAAAATTAAAGAGGTTAGTGTCCTGAGATTTAATTTTTGTTCATGGAAGCTGAGAATGGATAAGTGATACGTGCAATTGGTTCAAATTACTTGACACAAGATTGGTTGGTTGAAAAGATCACATTGATTCACTTCAAAGCCCCAGACCCTGTCTTTATAACAAAAACCAGAGGCAGAAATCCCCATAGGAAACAATATACTTTTCTTATCATAAATTTTTATTATGAGATATAAAAAGACTACAAAGTACAATATGTTTGACCTCTTAATAATCTATGTCTCACTGACAACTGAAGTTTCTCATGAATTATCCTGGAAGATGGTCCCTAGATCATGGATGTCTCTTCTCTGTCCTTTTCCAACAGTGCATCCGAGTCCTTCAGTGTGAGAAGAAACATGGAGGCAGCAGGCTGAAGGGGAGATGCCCTTTATTTTGGATTTTCTGTCTATTCTCAGCTTTCCCCTTGAGAACTTTTGAAAAAACGTTGATAACATGCATTGTATAATCCATGTGTTGTCATTTTGTGTATCGTTATCTGTGTATTTAATGCTGAATGCAGAAATCCTTCTCTTAACTAGTTCGACCAAGTTGGTCACATTTTAGAACCACAGTGCTATTCCCAGGGCTTCCATGCTTTATAATATACCCTTATCTTCTGCTGCACTCTTCTATCAGACAAAAAGCAACTCCAATCCACTCTCTGATAGCCTTGTGTTGGCAGAGTAACTGGCATATAATTGGAATAAACAATGAATCCTCAAGAGAAAGTATTTCCATAGGATACCATGGTGAAGGTAGTTGGTCAGTACAGTTGATCAACATTCAGTTAAAATCACAAGCTAGAAAATGATAGAAACTCTATCTTTAAGACAATTGTCTTTTCTCTTATGAAAATAGAAATATTAGTAACCTCAGAACTACCTCATGGCTATAGAACTAAAATTTCCAGATGATACATAGTTGACTGAACACACACACACGCAACACAAAGTTGAGTGCCTAGCTCAAGAGCACTTACTATTCTTATTACTTACGAATTAAAAAAAAATAAAGTTGCTATTTGCAAAGTGAGCTTCTTTGTTTGAAGAAAAGCTGTTTTATGGTTCCTCTTAATTCCAAGCCAACAGCCCTGGTGCAGGTCAGAGGTGACAGAGCTTCTGTGGAGGCCCCATCAGGCTCCCTGGAAGGCAGAGCTCCAATGCTGCTTGCACAGAGGGAGACCATGTTGTAGGAGAGCAAGGAGCTTCATGGGAAGACAGGGACCGAAGCCCTACATCCCTGCTGCTGTGGTTCTGTGTTTCAGAGCCTACTGGTAGGCTGTGAAGATGTAGACTGGGCTGGCATTGCAGAAAGGGCCTCCAGCCCTTGGGGGAATGCCATGTGCATCTGAGTTTTTCACAGGGACTCACTACTGAACTGGATTGTGGAGAGGTGGTTGGAGTTCTCGAACAGGCTGGGGTCCAAGCTGGTTGATGCTCCATTATCTCTGGTCATGCTCTCCCCATAGTAGACATGATGAGCACTAAGTGGTTTTGATCTGGAGACTGAATTTGGGCCCCTTGAAGCCATTTCCAGGATCCTAAAAACCGGCATGCTGTGAGTCAGACTCCAGTAGAAGCCCATGAGGTGGGCTCAGCAGGGAAGTAGGGGAGAAAATGCTCTGCGGGCAATTGTTTGCGCTCTGGACACATTCTCTCTTCCCAAAATATGTTGAGAAAGCTGTCCCCTTAGGCTGAGTAAATCCCCAGATCTTCATTCATCTTGGAACAAGACATGGCTCCTATGTAGAGAGAGCCCTCCACACATCTGAACATGATCTTGCCTTTATCCCATGGAGTGGCACAAGAGCATCCAGTTCCATTGGTCTGAGTGACTGGTGAGATTCTCAGGCCACCTCCTTGCGCTGCACAGTCAACCTGTCCTGGTGGTTTTTGAGTTCATAATGGGAATCATGTTTCATATAACACCCCTTCAATTGCTCCTTCTTGCTTTTGAATAAAGTGGTCTAAGCACCATATGTCTCCCATTTTCCAGTTTGCATTTTCTGACGGATGTCCTTTTTGATGTGCTCTGAGCCCTCTATGCAAAGCAAACAGGTGACCAAGGTAACTCACATGCCTGTGCAGCGGATGTGAGCTTTCTGAACCCTGGTAAGTGCACAGAGTTTCTCACGAGTGGGCAATTTGACAGAGTACTTTTAATTGATTCTTTTGCCCAATCACATACCTGTATTGATTTAACAAATTAGTCTTATGAATTTAACACTAATTTAAGATATATATTTTTTATCACTCCTAATAGGAAATGAAAGCCCAGCAACTCCACTTTACACAAGCCTGGCACATCCACACTTTGATTTTGACATGTTTCTTACAAACACATGGCTTTCATGAATGAACGACTATAGTACAGATCCGGTCGCTGGTGTGGGGAGCGGCCTGCTCTCCCGCTGGAGAGCACGTGTCTCCTGCTCCGAGGTCAGACCACTTCAGATGAAGGACACCCTATGTTTTAGTGCAGACACATTCATCTTTTAAAGGGCTATCATTAATGAGGTTATTTGGCCTTTTTTTTTTTTTGAATCACAAAATGGAACCCTTTCTAGAGTTAAGATAGAGAAGACTTTATCATTTCCTTATGAGGATCAGACAATGCCATCAACTCACTGTGCTTCTTTTGGGATAAAAGATCAAAGATTCTGGATCCTGTGGTTTTTAACACTCTCCTGCCTCCATGGGCAGTAAGTCCTGAACTTCTTCATATTTTCTTGTAGAGCATAATTGCTGAGTGTCTAGGGGTCATGATTCAGGAGGAGGTAAGCGTAACTTTATCACATGTTAAAATAGCACAATTAAAGTTTGGAGTCTTTCTTAGTGGAAGTTGACTTATTTTATTGTCTTAATACAATGGCACCATTTTTTTTCTAAAGGGCGTATAAAAATAACAATGTTTTCTGTTTGCTTTTGTTTTGCTTTAGTTTTGCTTACAATGAGTTAATGATTAATTTCAACACACCTTGGTTGAGTATTAAGACTCCTAGAGATCATCAACCAACACAGGAAAAGGGAACCAAGAAACATGAAATGATTTGCTAAAGCTAAGACTGAAGCCCATGATCCTGTTGTTTCTTGATTTTGACAGGAAAATTATCAATATCCTAAGCTTCTAAACATTATTTTTCATATTTATTAATGCATGAATATTTTCTAATGCTATTAAAGATTACATATATAGTCTTTATATATCTATACATATTTGTGTATACATAAATCACCACTGGGATATATATATATATCTCACCCCTGACAATCAGGATTCTGAAAAACAGGTGCTGAAAAATCTTAGGCTACAATTGAATCAAAACAGATGTTGGCAAAACTTGGTTCCTGCACTTTGGCCACTTTTATGGGCACCCAGATATCTCATTTATTTCATGACACAATGACTGTCTTGTGGGGGAGACCTGATGCCTATTTACAGATGGAGTCAAGAGATCCCATGAAATTCTGTCCCTCCTACAAACCATACCTATTCCCCTTTCGATACTTTGCCTTTTTTATTTTTTTTTTTCTGACTGTGCCTCCTATTTAATCAGTTTACTTTCTTCCCACATGTTCTGTATTGCGCCCCCACCACCTCCATGTTCCCTCTGCTGGGACTCTAACCGAAACAGGATATATTGGTTTCCTTGAATAATGCTTAGACTTTCTGTTGAAGCCAAGGCCAAATGTATTAGCTTAATTCAAATGCAAATACAAACATTTGGGCAGAGAGTGAGATATATTAATCAATATATAATTTTTAAAAATTGTATTGCCCATGTGTAAGTCACATAATAAATTTAATCTTTCTTCCTAGGATTAATGTTTTCTCAGAAATGGTGGTTTACGGAAAGCAAAGGAGAAGAAAAAAGACAGACTCTTTCTTTTTATTTTGTATATATTTACATATATTTGTATATGTGCATTTGTATGTGTATATTGGTATCTGTTTATATATGTACATACACACATATATAGTCATTGTACATACATACATACATGCATTTCTCAACCAACGAATAACATTGAAATAGTACTCCTTATTAATTGTTTGGCATGGAGGGGTGTACTCATGATGGACAACACTTTCCCAATCAAAACACACAGTGAACATGGAGTTGATCTTACTGTGACTTTGCCGCACCTTCTTCAGGCGTGGAGAACCAGGCGACTTCCACTGTGAAGACTGGGCCTTCGTGTCTGCATCATAGCTGTAGACCCAGGATTCATCTCCAGTAATGATCTTCTTGAGGAAATCTGGTTCATGGGTAGCAGTTTGAATCAAGTCATTAGCAACTGCAGCACAATGTTCCTTCTGCTCTGGTAGCAGAAACTGTGAAATAAATTTTGCCACGACATGTTTCATGCCAAGATCCTGCATCAAAATCTTGGACACAGTAGTTTTTGGAATCTCCAGATCAGCTTCTAGTTCTCACACTGTCAGTCACCGATCTTTGTTGATTGTGGCCCGTACACGTTCAATTTTCTCAGGTGTTCTGCTTGTTGCAGGCCTTCCAGAACATGGATCACTTTCAACAGATTCTTGACCATCTCGGAAGTGTTTGTGCCACACTTTTATTTGTGCTGCACTCATTGCACTGTCTCTGAAAACCTTCTAAATCAGGGTGTCAAACTGATTTTCACTGGGGGCCACATCAGCCTCGCAGTTGCCTTCAACTGGCCAAATGTAATTTCAACTCCTCAATGGTTCAGGAGTAGTTACATCTATACAGGCCTACAATTATTTCGGCCCTTTGAAGGCAACCAGTGAAGGCAGCCCTTTCAAGGCTGATGTGGCCCCCAGTGAAAATCAGTTTGACACCCCCGTAATCTAAATCATCTGAATAGTTTCTGAGGAAGAATGTTGAAGCTTAATGCAAATTTTGATGCAGATTCGTTGCTGCACTCACACAGTACACATGTTCACTTAATAGTATCTACCGCCCCCACTGACTAGTACAGTGCAGTTGCTATTGTTCACAAATGCACATTGCAGTCCACTTCTTTTGGCTGCCAGATCACATTGACTTCACACAAACTGTTCTCGTTACATTAATACTGGGTGGACTTTTTCTGTACAGATCTCATATATATACTGCATATATGAGATGCATGTTTTTCAGCCTCCGAGTATGATCAGCCTAGAGAAACAAAGGCCATAGCATGAGCCAGCCGCTAACACCAAATCTGGCAACCAGGAGAAGAGTACCCTCTAGGCCAACCCCTTACCCTGAGTTAAATCCAACGTAAGGCCACGTGTGTGAGTGTGTGTGTACTTCTGCAACTGTGTATTTGTTCACTACCTTACCACCCTTTACTTATCTATACACTTGTTGAGCTCCTAAAATATCCCAAACACTGTGCTAACTAAACTAAGGAGACACACCGTTAAAATTAGTGGAAACTTGACTTTAAGCAACAAAAGAAATAAGAACCAAACCAAGAACTGAAGGTAAGGGACACATAACCGGCACATTTCTCTCAAACCAAGGTCAGTAACTATGCATTTGTTCACTGTGCTCATCATTGCCGTTTAAATACATGTAAAGTATCACCACATTCTTGTACTTTGACATTGTCTCTGTTGTTGAATTTTTGATGCATGGGAAAACCTGGTCTTATTTTGAGTATTTTCGTTTATTTATATTACATACCAACTGCTTCCGTTATTGTGCATGTTTTCAAAAACTAACTTTATACTACTTGGAACACTGTTATTAAAATAACTTAGTATCATCAGATAAGTTTGAATCAACAAATTCTAGCACTGTTGGTTGTAAACACGCAATGGAATCCTCTGTTTCTTGTAGCAGGAGGAAGGCACAGCGAGGATGGGTGTTTGGTTTGAATTCTGTTTCCAGTGCTCACTGCATCCTGTGATATTAGTCAAGTCATTACATTGCTTAGTTTCTCTGTATAATTGAGCCTTAAATTTGTATTAATAATGATATACCACTGGTTCATTATAAAAACTTCAAATAAAATAATAAACTTATCATTCATTTGCACAATAAATGGTAGCTGCCATTTTGATCACTATCATAATTTCTACATTATATATATTTTTTTCTTTTTTCCTGTTATTTTCTTTCTTTTTTTGATACATAGAATAAACTCTTGAAGAAAGATGGAAGCACACACTTCTCCCATTTGATTTGGAGCCGATAATGTCATTCTATCTTCATTTCACCTCTACTCCAGACAACACATATGTGGAACACAAGACAGCACATGTATGGCTGTCCTGGATTACAACCATGCAATGCTGGTAGAATATCATGCAATGCCCTAACCCAGTCACGTGACCTTTGGGAGTGTGGTCTAGGTACTACATTTGAGCTACATTTGAGCTCTAGGCTCAGTGAGTAGAGACAGGAAATGCCTGTGAGAAGTGTGCCATTTTAACACTGGAGTATATCTATGATTACAGAAATTGGGAAAGAAAATTTTCTGTAACATTGAAAATATGAGCTCTCAAGAATAAATAAATCAACACATACACAGTACATTGAATAATTGTTAAGGTATCTCAGGATATCAATACCTTTTACAATGACAAAAAAGGGGGAGCATCCCCATGTTTACCCCAACTCCATTTTGCTGCTCTGATCCTAAGTCTTTTCCACCAGCTCAATGAAAAACTGATAAGAGGCTCAGGTTTTGATTTCTTTTGAATCAAACAGACAGAAAAATCCCCTGTAAAGACCTTATGGGGAACTTGACTTGTGGAGTGCCTGCAAGATGGTATAAACAGAAGTCTAATTATGCCTCAATCCTCACAAAATATGTAATGTGATGTGGCCATTTTTAGGTGACAGAACTATAAGCAGTGAAGACCTTGGTGCCATTTTTCTGGAAAACATATATAAGATAAGCTGACGAGTTATCTGCGAAGTTAAGAAGTCCTTGACCTCTATCTGCTGAGTGGATGGCATCTTCGTCCTTATTTTAGATGCGCACTTGTCATTAGGAAGACAGACAGATACACAGACAGAAAAACCTGAAGCATCCTATCTTGTTGTAAATCAAGAGTTATATCTTTAAATTTAGTGGCCAACTTGTGACAACCTGGACATTTACAGACTTCACATCTGTGTAAACACAGGGCAGGATCAGGATGGTTCATCATAAATTCTTATTTAACAGCTGGTGCATTTGAAAGCCTACATCTTTGTGCAGCACCTTATTTCTGCTGCCTTCTGCTCTGGGTGTGTGTGTGTTTTCTGTAAAGAAAGCTTTCTGGTTCCAGCATGAGAAGTCAATAAAATATGATGTAAGGGAAGCTGGAAGAGTCCTGGGTCACTCCTAACGAATGCTCTATTTTTTTTAATGAATGATTGCATTTTAATTGTTCATGTGACAAATGTCTTTAAAAATTTCTTCTCTGAATACTTCCTCTAGGAAAAACATGTTTATCCTTTCATGATGCTTTATCGTTTCTTTCTTATTACATTGGCATGCAGACACCTGGTGTCTCAGGCAGTCCGTGAGCAGCAGCTTGGCATGTCTGCTCATCCTGCACATGGGGTGTGAAGGCAAGCACCAGAGAATAAATGAAGCTCTTATCGGTAGTTGTGAGTGCTACATTATCTTTGGGTTTCACTTTATTCTTCCTGAAGTACCAGTTTCCTGTTAGCATCAAAATGGATCACTATTTTCCTATTTTCAATAGACTCAGAAAATACAAATGCCCTGTAACAACAGTTGCTGGGGAAATAGACATGCTGGTGTTTCAAAGGAATTTTCACGTAAGCCTAACAAGTTCTTGTGTTAAATCTTTATCTCATAGGCTCTGGATTCAGAATTCGGACTTCAAACCTCAACCCTGAAATGAGGATGAAAACAATAAAATAGTATCAATAACAATAATTTAATAAGGTTACTTTTAGGCTAATGAAATGGTCTGTGAAAACTGCTTAGTGCAATGCCTGCCACAAAGAAAGCTCTCTAAGGGGGAAACATGGAATAAATATTATAAGGCATCATTTATTACTTTTCTTAACCAGTTAAATCTGGCTCAAGCTACATTCCCCAAGGTGACCCTGAACCCAGTTTGAGTCCCTCCTGAGAGCATCATATACTTTCTTAGATAGGGTAATACGAGGCTCCTGAGGTTTATAAAGTTCTCTGGAAAGAGGTCCATCCCCCAGTCTGGTTCTCTTCCTCATAGGCACACCATGGCTTTGCTGGCTCTGGGTCTGATCAGAAGGTGTGATGTAAAAGCCCAGGATTACAGCAAGGCTCTCTTATATGAAGAACTAGTGAAGGATCTGGTGGTTGGCATGTGGTCAGACACATAAAGGCTGGTCCATTGTCAATGTTGAATCTGTGACAGAACACAAACCATGTTTGGTGGGTTGAGTTTCTAGATAGATAAGGTGGGAAACTTGTGAATGTATTTGGTTAATTAGATCATCCCTGGCTGGCATGGCTCAGTGGATTGAGAGCTGGCCTGTGACCCAAAGGGCCACTGGTTTGATTCCCAAACTAGGGCACAAGCCTGGGTTGTAGGCCAGGTCCCCAGTAGGAAGCATATGAGAGGCAACCACACATTGATGTTTCTTTTCCTCTTCCTCTCTCCCTTACCCTCTCTCTAAAAATAAATAAATAAAATCTTAAAAGAAAAAAAAAGAAAGAAAGAAAGACCAGAAAATTAAGGGCCCAGTTCAAGGCTCCTCCTCACTCTTAGAATCAAATCTAAGATGCACTTCTGACTCCAGTTCATGGTGACACTCCTGCTCTGCATGCCACCAATCTGTCTGATAAACTTCCTCTCTATGAGCTCATCTAAACTATCCATTGAAATGCTGGGGATAAAAACAACCAGAGGCCTTTGGTACGTCCTCAGACCATGGCTGTCAAGGAAGCAAATGTGGGGTCAGGGACAGGAGAGGTATTTGACAATGAATGAAAAGGAAGCTTTATGGGGTCCAAGGTTTCTGTTTAGCAGGGAAGACATTTCCCGCCAGTTCTGGATCTGGAAGCATTTTACTTCCCTCCTAACATCTAG
>PVJI01030651.1:0-13952 GCA_004026765.1 Micronycteris hirsuta
GCTAGTTACCTAACCCCTTGTTTCTTCATCTATAAAATGGGCTAACAACAGAAATGAGCTTGTTGTGAGGATTAAATAAGTTAACAATTGCATATAAAATACAATACTGTGTGTAATAAAGGTAGTACACCATGAACATCAGCAATTAATAACACTGATTTGTGTCTACATTAGCAAGCAAGTAAACTGAGGCTCTGAGTAATTTAGCTAGAGTCACACAGCTAGAGTGTGGCAGAAACATGAATCCTACTTAGTACTGTTTCTAAAGGCAAATTTTTGGACGATAGCCTGTAATTTTCTGATGCAAGTGGAACTAATTTCTGTAAGTATTTCAAATGAAGTGTTAAATATCTAAGTTTAATAACTACTAAATTAGAGTATTTAAAAATGAGTGAAAGCAGTCACTGCATAATTTAAGTTCAAGATCAGCACCATGAACTGATCTGTGCACATGGAACATCTGTTAAACTCCTATAGTTGGGGTAAAGGGTACACTAAACACTAAAATGAAAAAAGACATGATGAATGCTCCTTTACAAGGTGAAAGCCTTGTAACTGAAGTTATTATAAACTGGAAGAATGTAGTAGTTCCCCCCAACACATAATATTACACACTTGAAGTTTAAGAAGTGATTTCCAGGAAACATTAAGTATGTAAGTATGTTCTAGTACAGCCTTCCATGACATTATTTTAAATAATCATGTAAATTCTTTATTATATATGATATATATGTTTTAATATTTATAATTTCTGCTTATTTTTAGAGATCAAGAAGGCCAGAGAACATGCCCTTGTGAGCTAAAAGAAAGGGTCTGAGTAAGCAAGAAAAGCTGAAGGAAAGGAAAAAGGGAAGCAAGAAGACGGACATATTTGTCCATCAATCATTTATCATTTTACATAAAATTTCTAATAGAAAACTTGACAACACATGTATTAATTTTGTTACTACATTTCCAGGTATTAAGTAGCTAGAACAAATACATAATTGGGGAAGGAGGCACGCTGAAAGGGCAAAAGCAGCAAGGTTTTACACACACATCATAACAGCGAAAGCCTTCAAATGTATTTTTAATAAGGAGGTTTAGAGAGTGGTAGGCTGCCATACTTAGGAGAGTAATTTAAAAGTTTTCCAGAAAGCAAAGGAGGAAATGATTGAGCTGACTGATTAATTCCTTCTCAAGAAAAAAGGTAGTAGTGCTTAAATATGGTCTTGAAGTATATTTTTAAAAATCTTATTCTAAAGTGTTATCTTATTTTACACGCTTCTGTGGAATTGTTTATGGTGTAGTAGTTAGTGTTTAAAGACAAAGAACAGTTAAAATTGCACACATCTTTCATCCCTCTTAACTAATATTCCAACTGAGGCTCCCAAATTGGGGGTATAGTGAGAAGAATGCAGTCAGCTTTGCAGGGCAGGTTTCACATTCCCAATCTACCAGGTCAGGGTGACACTCTTAGTAGTGAACAGAGGAACACTGAAATAGTGTTAATGGTTATATATTTATTTTAATGTTTCAGAAAAAATACTATATCAGATACATGATTTTATGAATGCTTTTGCTTAAGATTTTAAAAAGTCATTTATGATAGATTTAAAAAAAAATAAACAGTACCTGGTAGCACTTAAGTCTGGCAAAAATCAGGGTGGTATCTCAACTGAAGTTTAGGAAACACTGTTAAGTGATAAGGGCTGCCATGCATTCATTTCATTCTCAATGCAGGGGATTTGAAAAATTACCCAATAGCTCTCTAATTGCCAAAAAGCTGCCATGAGATCGATTACTGTATTAGAGTTCACTGACTAAAACTACTAAAATAAACACCTTGTACTAAGCTTTGAGATAAATAAGATTAATAAAAAATATGCTGTGTTAACAGTCATGTTTCAGAATCTTCTCCCCATATATGACTAAATACTATGTGTGATTTTTATCTCATATTTCATATTTGTAAAAGACCCAGTTGAACGTATATTTTTAAAATGTATTTGTTTTATTTTAGAGAGAGGGGAAAGGAAAAGAGAAAGAGAAGGAGGGAAACAGTGATGCAAGAGAGAAACATTGACAGGCTGTGACCTGCCCAGGGACCGAACTGGTGACCCTTTGGCTCCCAACAAACAGAGCCACACCAGCAGGGGCAAACATATTTTTAAGTAATTTGATTACTTATACTTTTCTGTTGAAATAAATGAATACTCATTACTCAGTATATCAAATGAGAAAACCAAATATTAGATAAGACTTCTATAAGATAGAATTTCTTGAGAAAAAACTGATGATATTTATAAGTAAGCACAATACTAAAGATGCTAGATATGGCTTTAGAAGTCACATATATTAAACTCAGAATCTAAAATGCATAACCATGATATTAACTACTTTGTGTAATAACTTTATATGTGTCAGATACAGTCAGCAGCTGCCTTATTTTAGTTGGGCATATTGGGATACAGATTACATATTTAATGTGTGCACTGAAAAAAGAAATTATACTTTCCTTAATTAATGCTGAGTGGATTAAGATTTTCCACCAAGAATTAATATCTCTAAGACATACCTAGCAATAGAATGTATATTATGTCTTGTTTTACACTTAACTTCAGAGGAATTATCTATACCATGTTTCAATATTTACTCCTTAGTTAATTTTTCAACTTTGCATTCAATCTTTGCATTAGTTAGAAGAATGGATCTATCTTTTCTATTTATCATTTGGGACATTTTAACTGATTAGTCAAAATGCAACAATGAAAACATAAAAGTAGCATAAGAAATTAAGAATAAAGCATGTTGATATCATGAAGTACATATATTAAGGTACGAAATAAACTTTAGCAAATGATAAGCAGTGAAAGAAAATAAGTTTTTTTGTTCTCTTTTATATCAAAAATGTTAAGTACCAAGATCTTTCTTCCCAACACACAGCCCATAATATAACCTATAAGAACCGAAAATATACCTATGTATAATGTGTGTGCATAACTGTCTAGATCAGCCACCTGTGCTTAATTTGTGTTAGCCCATAGTCAATGTGCTTAGATAGCCAGCCATAGAGTCCAACTGGTGGAAACCTCTTTAGTAGATATTTAGAAGAGAGAGTCTGTAATATATATTGCCAACTTTTAGAGACTGGCAGTACCATATATGTTCCACGAAATTTGTGAGTTTATTTTCCAGACCAATTTTTTTTACAAGGTTACTCTGCAAATCGTTGATAAAATAAAAATTTTCATCAAGCAGATAAAGAAAATAGAAAAAGCTCTTTAGTGGTCAATCAAAAGTGGTAAGTGAAGAGTGTAAAATACTTATATGAGTTTCTTGAAAGTGCAAATATTAGTCATGCTTGAGGCCTAAAATATAAAAAGGAATTTAAAAAACAGTTGGAAGCTAGTTTAGCAGTTGAAAGATACTCTGTAAATATTAATATACAGAATATGATACTAGAACTCTCTGGCTCTTTAAATACAAATTTGTATTTAAGGTGTGCCAACAATTCTATGGCACATAAAAGAAAATTCTGAAAGAAAATATTAGTTCCAACACCTTATCTCATTTTACTTTCAAAACTATGGTTTCCAAAATTAAAAATTCTAACCTGCAAAATAATTTATGAGGGTTAAGGTGGCTTAAAAACTTCATTCATGTATAGTTTAAAAACTCAATTTAAGCCCGGTTGGTGTAGCTCATTGGATTGAGCGCGGGCTGGGAACCAGAGGGTCCCGTCCCGGTCGGGGCACATGCCTGGGTTGCAGGCCAGGTCCCCAATGAGGGCCATGTGAGAGGCAACCATACATTGCTCTTTCTCTCTCCCTTCTCCTCTCTCTGAAAATAAATAAAATCTTTTTTTTTTCTTTAAAGATTTTATTTTTATTTATTTTTAGAGAGAGGGGAAGGGAGGGAGACAGAGAGGGAGAGAAACAGCAATGTATGGTTGCCTCTCACATGGCCCTCATGGGGACCTGGCCTGCAACCTAGGCATGTGCCCCGACTGGGAATCGAACCAGGACCCTCTGGTTCCCAGCCCGCGCTCAATCCACTGAGCTACACCAGCCAGGGCCGAGTATAGGTCTTTTATAAGCTTGTTTAAATTTATTCCTATGTATTTTATTCTTTTTGAAACAGTTGTGAATACGATTGTTTTCTATGTTTCCTTTTTTGATAAGTTCATTCTTGGTATAAAAAAATGCAAGTGCTTTCTGGATGCTTATTTTATATCCTGATACTTTACTGAATTCATTTATCAGTTCTAGCAGTTTCTTGGTGGAATATTTGGGGTTCTCTATGTACAGTATTGTCTGCAAATAATGACAGTTTTACTTCTTCCTTCTTCCTGATTGTTGTAGCTACGACTTCAGCACCATGTCGAGTAAGAGAGGTGGAAGTGGACATCCCTGTCCTGTTACCAGTCTTAAGGGGAATGCTTGTAGTTTTTGCCTCTTGAGTATGATGCTGAATTTATCATAAAGTGCCTTTGTTTTGTTTCGGTATATTCCCTCTAATCTTACTTTGCTGAGAGTTTTTATCATAAATGGTTGCTGGATTTTATCAAGTGCTTTTTCTGCATCTACTGATATGATCATGTGGTTTTTATTCTTCATTTTGTTTATGTGGTGAATCACATTTGTTGATTTGCGAATGTTGTACCAACCTTGCATTCCTGGAATATATCCCACTCGAAAAGTGTGTATGATCTTTTTGATGCATTGTTGTATTCAGTTTGCTAGTATTCTGCTGAGGATTTTAGCATCTATGTTCATTGGGGATATTGGCCTGTAATTTTCTGTCATTTTAGTGTCTTTATCTGGTTTTTGGGATCAGGATAATGCTAGCCTTGTAAAATGAGTTTGGGAGCCTTCCCTCCTCTTGAATTTTATGAAATAGTTTGAAAAGGGGAGGTGTTAGTTCTTTTCAGAATATTTGGTAAAATTCATCTGTGAAACCATCTGTGTCAGGGCTTTTGTTTGTTGGGAGTTTCTTGATTACTGCTTCAGTTTCACTAGGTGTAATCTGTTTATTCAGATTCTCTGATTCTTCCTTATTTAGTTTTGGAAGATTGTATGTTTCTAGGAATTTATCCATTTCGTCCAGGTTGTCTACTGCAATCCTTATCAAGATTCCAATAAAGTATTTCACTGAACTAGAACAAATATGTCAAAAATTTATATTGAACCACAAAAGGCTCCACATATCCAGAGAAAGCGCTATCCAGAGAAAGAACAAAGTTGGAGGAATAACGTTACACATGGTGTTTTGATTACTTTGGCCTTATAGTAGTTTGATATTAGACATATGAAACTATACATGTAAAAACAGACAAATAGATCAATGGAACAGAACAGAGAACCCAGAAATAAACCCACACCTTTATAGTCAATTAACATTCAAAAGGGAAAGCAAGCACATACAACAGGCTAAAGACAGTTTACTTAATAAACGGTGCTGGGGAAATGGACAGATATGCGGAAAATGAAACTAGACCACCTTCTTACACCACACACAAGAATAAATTCAAAATGGATGAAAGACTTAAATGTTAGACCTGAAATCATAAAAATCCTAAAGAAAACAAGTCAGTAAAATCTTGGACATTTCTAGTGGCAATATTTTCTGATATATCATCCTGTTCAAGGGAAAAAAAAATAAGCAAATGGAACTACATCAAACTAAAAAGCTTTTGCACAACAAAGGCAACCATCAACAAAATGAAATGACAATCCACTGAGTACAACATATTTGTCAATGATATATCCGATAAGGGGTTAATATCTGAAATTTATAACGAACTTATAAAACTCAACACCAAGAAAGCACACAATTTAATTAAAAAACAGGCAAAGGACCTGAATAGACACTTCTCCAAAGAGGACATAGAGATGGCCAAGACACATGCAAAGATGTTCAACCTCACTAATCAACACAGAAATGCAAATTAAAACCACAATGAGACATCATCTCACACCTGTAAGAACGCTATCATCAATAAATCAACAAACAACTACTGCTGGTGAGGAGGTGGAGCAAAGGGAACCCTTTTTCACTGTTGGTGGGAATGCAAATTGGTGCAGCCACTGTGGAAAGTAGTATAAAGATATCTCAAAAAATTAAAAATGCACCTGCCTTTTGACCCAGTGATCCCACTTCTGGGAATATATCCAAAGGAACCCAAAACATTAATATGAAAGAACAAACACCCCTATGTTCATTGCAGCATTATTTGTAATCACCAAGATATGGAAGCAGCCCAAGTGTCCATCAGTAGATGAGTGGATAAAACAACTATGGGACATTTACACAATGGAATACTACTCAGCTGTAAAAAAGAAGAACATTTTATCCTTTGTGGCAGTATGGATGGACCTGGAGAACATTATGCTAAGTGAAATAAGCCAGTGAGAGAAAGAGAAATACCATATGATTTCACTCATGTGTGAAATCTAACGAACAAGGTGAACTAACAAGGAAAATGGAGGCAGACCCAGAGATGGAGAACAGATGACAGTCAGTGGGAGATAGAGCGGGGGAGTGGAGGAATTGAGTAAAAAGGAGAAAGGACTCATGGACATGGACAACACTGTGGTGATTGCTAGGGGAAGGAGGTATAAATGGACTAAATGTTAATGGGAAAAAATACAATAAATATTAAATGAAAAAAAAAAGGTTATACAAAGATTTGATGAATTTGGGTATTTATGACAGTAAGAATTATAAATTTGGTTGGCCAAAATGTCCGTTTAGTTTTTTCATAAAATAATAGACACATTTTTCATTTTTACCAATTACTTTATTGATTTGGATATTTTGTGTATGTTGGTTATTTCCCATGTGATATAACATTAATTGTTTTCAATTAATGTCTTGATTTGGTCACTATCAACTTCAACTGGTTTACCAGACCATAGAGCATCATCCAGTGAGAAATCTTCAGTATGACACTTTACAAACCTCTTTTGACATGTTTGATAGGTCATAGCACCTTCTCCATACACTGCACAAATTCTTTTCTAGGTTTTCAGTTGCATAGTAATAAAGCAAAATATGCCGAAACGTTGCATATTTTCTTCTACTTTCAATATTAAAATGGCGACACAAAAATTCAGCAGTTTTGACAAGTATTGTTTTTCAATGCATGCTGATATGACAGCTGTCACAATACACTCTAACAAAAATTTTCAAATGAAGTTAATGGCAACTAAGTGCTGCTAGAACCATCTTACAGAAAAAAAAAAACAAACAAACTTTTTGGCCAACCCAATATTTTTACTATAGCCCAAAATTCTTACCAGGACTGTCTACTCTATGATCTAGGATTAGGGAAGACAAGAACCTTTGGGATCAGGAGAGAACAGAAGAACATCAGGCCTAACAGGAAGGGAAGTACAGACATACCAGGCAGAATGTCTCCTCAGTTTATGTTTCCCAGGTGTCTACCCGTACAGTTCTAATACCCAAATTTGACAGCATGTAGGTCTCTCTCAATATGTTTTTTGGCAGATTTTTTTAAAGAAACAATTTATATTTACCACTCAAGGACTCAATATAGTATTTTTTAAAAATGATGTGCAGGAAAAGGATTGAATTATGTCCCAAACACAACTTAGCAAGATGTCAGAATCACATCTACAGAATGTAAATGTTTTTAAAAGCACTTCTTATGTCAACAAAGGGTATGTGAATCTTCTAATTTTTTCTTAAAATTTTTATTTATTTTTATTTTCAGAGAGAGGAGAAGGGAGAGAGAACGAGCAATGTATGGTTGCCTCTCACATGGCCCTCACTGGGGACCTGACCCACAACCCAGGCATGTGCCCCGATTGGGAATCGAACCGGGACCCTCTGGTTCCCAGCCCGCGCTCAATCCACTGAGCTACACCAGCCGGGCGGTTATGTGAATCTTAAGTGAGACAAATAAAGTAACTACTAGTCAACAATCATACTTACTGTTTGATAATCAAGAAATAATATTTTGTTTATTTCATCCCAATATAAACTACACTGTAACTTTTTAATAAGCATTTTACTGTGTTTTAGTTGTCTTCAAGGATTTTATGTTAAGAATAACCCCCCACATAGCATGAAGAAATCTGCATTTCTAAAATCAAATACTATTGACTCTAGATTCCCCAATTATGTAAATAAAATACTACACATTGTCAAAGATAGAGGCATAGGTAGATACACTGTGTCTCTTCGTACAACCAGAAGAAGGAAACGAACAAATTTAAAAACAAGAAGTAACCAGAACTGCCAAAAAATTGATCGAACCGTATGGAAGTCCAACAACCAAGGAGTTAAACAAGAAACATTCATTCAGACTGGTTAAGTGGGGTGGAGATGGGTAGCCAGTGCAGAGAGTATGTGTGGCAAGGCTATGCATGGAGGACCAGACAGGCGAGGTGGTAGCTGGCAGACTGGTTGGTCTCACATTTGCATGTGAATAAACCAGAAGAAACAACTGGGGAGCAAAACAGACCATGCAACCCAGGGTTCCAGAGCAGGGAAATAAAGTTTCAAACCTCTGGCTATAAAAATATGTGGTGCTTGTGGAGGTGGGAGAAACTCCCAACCTTATAGGAGAGTTCATTAGAGAGACTCCTAGAATGAACAAAAGCCCACGCACCTGGAAATCAGCACCAGGAGGGCCCAATTTGCTTGTTCGTAGTGGGAGAAGTGACAGAAAGCCAGCCGGAGCTGAGCAAGGAGAATTGTTCCCTCTCTGACCCCTTGCCCACATACAGCGCCACAATGAAGTGAAGTGGGTTGCCCTGCCCTGGAGAATACTTGAGGCTCTACCCCTTATTTCGTAACAAGCACACCAAGACAAAAATATGTGGCCCAAATGAAATAACAGATCAAACTCCAGAAAAAGAGTTAAGAGATGAGATAGCCAACCTATCTGATGCAGTGTTCAAAACACTCGTAATCAGGATGCTCACAGAACTGACTGAGCTCGGTCACAAAATGAAGGAAAAAGTGAAGGCTATAAAAAGTGAAATTAAAAAAATACACAGGGAAACAACAGTGAAGGGAAGAAAATCAGGACTCAAATGAACGTTTTGCAGCAGGGGAAGAAATAAACATTCAACCAGAACAGAATGAAGAAACAAGAATTCAAAAAAGGGGTAGAGGCTTAGGAACCTCCAGGACAACTTTAAATGTTCCAATACCCAAATCATAGGATGCCAGGAGAAGAGGAAGAGCAAGAAATTGAAAACTGACATGAAAACATAACAAAGGAGAACTCCCCTAATCTGGCAAAGGAAATAGACTTCCAGGAAGTCCAGGAAGCTCAAAGAGTCCCAGAGAAGTTGGACCCAAGGAAACACACAACAAGGCACAGCATCATCAAGTTACCCAAAATTAAAGATAAGGAGAGAATCTTAAAAGCAGCAAGAGGAAAGGAGACAGTTACCTACAAAGGAGTTCCCGTAAGACTATCAGCTGATTTTTCAAAAGAAACTTTGCAGGCAAGAAGGGGCTGGAAAGAAGTTTACCAAGTCCTGAAAGGCAAGGACCTACATCCAAGATTACTTTATCCAGCAAAGCTATCATTTAGAATGGGAGGGCAGATAAGTGTTCCACAGATAAGGTCAAGTTAAAGGAGTCCATCATCACAAAGCCCTTATTAATGTACGTTAAAGGGACATATCTAAAAAAAAGAAGATCAAAACTAGGAACAGTAAAATGACAACAAACTCATGACTATCAACAACTGAGCCTAAAAATAAAAAACAAAAACAAATTAAGCAAACAACTAGAACCGGAACAGAATCACAGAACTGGAGATCTCATGGATGGTTACCATTGGGGAGTGGGAGGAGGGTGAATGGGGGAAAAAGGTACGGGGAATAAGAAGCATAAACGATAGGCACAAAATATACAGGGGGAGGTTAAGGACAGTATAGGAAATGTAGAAGCCAAAGAACTTATATGTAGGACCCATGGACATGAACTAAGGTGGGGGAATGCAGGTCAGAGGCAGTGGTATAGGGGAATAAAGGGGAAAATAAGTGGGACAACTGTAATAGCATATTCAATAATACATATTTAAAAAAAGAAAAAAAATTACACATTGTCAAAGCACTCTACACTCTTCTCTAATGCTTTCTTATTCCTGCTCTTCTCTGGTACATGAACATATCTTTTGAAATAAGACGAACTACTGCACAAGAAAGAGATGCTATTATTTCTTGGAAGATGAGGTTCAGATTTTTTCCCAAGCTCTACATATCACAGAGTGGTCAGCAATCGAGCACTATAGCAACTAAGAAGTTTAGGAAAATGATTTTTTTAAAGTATATTTTATTGATATACTATTAGCATACTATTACATAATAGCATACTGTTACAGTTTTCCCAATTTTCTCTTTATCCCTCCTTTGCTCTGCACCCCCAAACCTCCAGCATTCACCCCCTTAGTTCATGTCCATGAGTTGTACATATAAGTTCTTTGAGTTTTCTGTTTCCTATACTGTTCTTAACAACTCCCTATTTTATGCCTATCAATTATGCTTCTTATTCCCTATACTTTCCCCCCACAACCCTCCCCTCCCCTACCCCATTGAAAATCTTCCATGTGTTGTTCATTTCTCTGATTCTGTTCCTGTTCTAGTTGTTTGCTTAGTTTTTGTTTTCATTCTTTCTTTTTTTTTAGTTGTTGATAGTTGTGAGTTGTCATTTTACTGTTCAGTTTTTGATCTTCTTCAATTTCTTAGATAAGTCCCTTTAACATTTCATAGAATAAGGTCTTGGTGATGATCAACTTTTCTAAGTTTACCTTATCTGGGAGGCACATCATCTGCCCATCCCTTCTAAATGATAGCTTTGCTGGATAGAGTAATCTTGGATGTAAGTCCTTGCCTTTCATGACTTCAAATACTTCTTTCCAACCCCTTCTTGCCTGGAAGGTTTCTTTTGAGAAATCAGCTGATAGCCTTACAGGCACTCCTTTATAGGTAACTGTCTCCTTTTCTCTTGCTGCTTTTAAGATTCCCTTTATTTTTAATCTTGGGTAACTTAATGATGATGTGCCTTGGTGTGATCCTCTTTGGGTTCAATTTATTTGGGACTCTCTGAGCTTCCTGGAAGTCTATTTCCTTTGCCAGATTGAGGAAGTTTTCCTTCATTGTTTTTTCATGTAAGTTTTCAACTTCTTGCTCTTCCTCTTCTCCTTCTGACAACCTTATGATTCAGATATTGGAATGTTTAAAGCCGTCCCTGAGGTTCCTAAGCCTCTCCTCATTTCTTTGAATTTTTGTTTCTTCATTCTGCTCTGATTGGATGTTTATTTCTTCCTTTTGTTCCAAATCGTTGATCTGAGTTCTGGTTTCCTTCCCGTTACTGTTGGTTCCCTGAATATTTGCTTTATTTCACTTCGGGTAGCCTTCACTTTTTCCTTTATTTTGCGACTGAGCTCAATCATTTCTGTGAGCATCCTGAACACCAGTGTTTTGAACACTGCATCAGATACATTGGCTATCTCCTCGTCGCTTAACTCTTTTTCTGGAGTTTGATCTGTTATTTCTTTTGGGCCATATTTCTTTGTCTCGGTGCACCTATTATGTTTAACGGGGTGGGGCCTTGGGTATTCTCCAGGGCAGGGCAATCCTCTTTGCTGCATTTTGGCACTGTCTGTTGGGGAGGGGGCAGAGAGGGAACAATGTGGCTGGTTCGCTTGCTGGGTTCTAGTCCACTTTCCAATGAACTCTTGTGTGAGATTGGGATTTCCCCGTTGTGGCAATTCCCACAGTAGTTTATGGCTAGCTTTGAGTCTCAGTTTCCCATTCAGCCAGCCCTGCCTTGCTCACAAGGTCCGCCACCATGCCCCTGGACCTCTTAGTCAGCCCTGCCCTTGTGGTTCACTTCCTTGCCGTGGTTCTCTTCCACCTGCCTGCCTCCTTCCTACCAGTCTGGTTGAGTGTTTCTTTAATTCCTTTGTTGTTGGAGTTCCATGCAGTTTGATTTTCTGGCACTTCTCGTTGTTTATTGTTTTTATATTGGTTGTTTCCCTCCTTTTGGTTGTGTGAGGAAATGAGTTTCTACCTATGCCTCAATCTTGGTCGGAACTCTCTGATTTTTAAAGATTTTATTTATTTATTTTTAGAGAGAGGGGAAGGAGGGAGAAAGAGAGGGAGAAACATCAGTGTGTGGTTGCTTCTCACGTGCTCCCCACTGGGGACATGGCCCACAACCCAGGCATGTGCCTTGACCGGGAAATGAACTGGTGACCCTTTGGTTGTCAGGCTGGCACTCAATTCACCAAGCCACACCAGCAAGGTAGGAAAATGATGATTTTAATGGAACAACTTACATTTGAAACGCAAAATCTCAATACAGTATGAGATGTTAGGAAAAAGAAAATGATCAGATATGAACACCATGTATAAGAATATTAATTTCAGACTTAATGGGAAAAAATAGTCTGTAAAACAATAGGGAGATAGGTAAATAAAACACAATTTAGCCATATGTAAGACTATTATGTCCTTATAAATAATGTTTTGAGTCATCTTTAATGGCATGGGAAGATATTTCTCCTACACATAATGTTAAATGAAGAGAGAAGAATACTGTACATACAGTTGTTATTTACATTTCATAATGCGCAAGTAGATTTGCAATGAATGCCTCTGGCTGTTGAAATTATGGGTAACATTTTTCCTTTACACATTTATGTATTTCCCCCATTTCAACAGTGGTTATCTACTTGCAATCACATGGAGAGGAATGGTTATAAAATATTTAGGGAAACATTTCTTCAAGTTAATTCTGCCACCCTTATCCTAACAAAATTTCCCAAAGCAAAACTGTAAGAGCCAATATACATCTACAGAAATAATGAGCCTAAAATTCTTTACTGTTCTATTAAAATTTAAGATCACTTTGAAGGCAGAATTCTAGAAGTAAGACTCTCATAGAACAATGACTTTCTATATAGCTCAATTATGGCTGTTACGAAATACCAAGGAATAAGGTTAAAATAAAATGTAATCAACATAAAATTGATATTTAATGATTGTAAAATAGGGCTTCCATTAGCATATAATTTGTTTAAAATGAAACAGAAGAATATGTGACAAAAGCTGTGATGATCTTCCATGTAATTTGAGAGTGTCTCTTTGATGCTTTCAAGGATTGCTAGTCTCTTTCTTAAACTCCCTCAAATGGCCTCACGTACTTAATGTCCTCTTACTGGCTGCTGTTAACACTCATGTATATCTCTTGCAACATGAAGATGCATGACACTCTAGAGTCACTCTTCTGTAAGCATTTGTGGGCAGGGACAATGCCTTATTCTCCTCTGAACCCCAACAGCTGGCACAATGTTTAATAGAAAATAAAGGTTCAAAAAACTATTGGAAAAACAAGGAAACTCTATGTCATATACCATCCAAGTAATACAAGCACATTATGCTTTTCTTGTTCCTTTCTCTATTCTCTTGGTACTAATTCCATTAAAATTTATCATCCCTAAGCCTAATTACTCTTTACTTCTGCAAATCATGAAGGTTACTTTTCTCATGGCAATCTATTTGTTTTACTTTATAGCTTTGTTGAAATCTTTTCTATTACCTCCATTATTTCTTCTCAAGGTATAGTAATTAAAAAATCTAGTCTAAAACAACCATTCTATAATATTTTTTCCTTATTTTTTCATAGTGGTTCTAACTCTCTTCACTCAAGAAAAATGCATATACAAGGTCTGTCCAGAAGGTATCCAGCCATGTACTGTGAAAAATAGACACATTTATTGAAAAAGATAAAAGATACAAGAAACACTGTGCATAGGACAATAATCCCTCGGTCCCCTTCAAAGTAGGCACCTTGGAACTTCACACATCAGCTGCCCTATCGTATTTTCCTGAATCTCATCAACATTCTGAAATCTTTCCTTTTCAGAGGTGATTTTTAGTTTTGGGAAAAGCTAGAAGTTTCAGGGTGCCAAATCTGGGCTG
>PVJI01030652.1:0-13905 GCA_004026765.1 Micronycteris hirsuta
CCTCCATTTTACACTACTGCTTTTCTACACACAAGGGCTGACATTTAAACAAAAAAAAATATAAGACATACACAAAAAAAAGCAATAAAAAAATGATCCATTGTCCAGAGATCAAGCAGTCAACTAAACAGATCCAGTTATTTATTGAGGCTTTCTGTGTTGTAATATCATTTAATACTGTTATCTCTAAATAATATTACTAGCATTATCTGTGCTATAACTGTTGTACATATGAGAAAACTGATGTAAAAAAATAAATAAATATTCTTAATACACAGAACTAGTGTATGTTGGAACCAGGATATGGATACGTGCCAGGCTGATACTATTTTATTTTTATTTTTAATTGTATTTTACTGATTATGCTATTACAGTTGTCCTGATTCTTCCCTTTTGCCCCCATCCACCCAGCACCCCCAATCCCTCAGCCAATCCCTCCACCATTGTTCATGTCCATGGATCATGTGTATAAGTTCTTTGGCTACTCCATTTCCTATACTGTACTTTACATCTCCCTGGCTATTCTATGACTACCTATTTGTACTTCTTAATCCCCTCCCATCTGGCAACCATCAAAACGTTCTCTGTATCCATGATTCTATCTCTGTCCTTCTTGTTTGCTTAGTTTGTTTTTTTAGGTTCAATTTTGATAGCTATGTATTTTTTGCCATTTTATTGTTCATAGTTTTGATCTCTTCTTTTCCTTAAGTAAGTCCTTTAAAAATTTCCTATAATAATGATTAGGTGATGATGAACTCCTTTAGTTTTTTTCTTGTCTGGGAAGCTCTTTATTTGTCTTTCAATTCTAAGTGATAGCTTTGCTGGGTAGAGTACTCTTAGCTGTAGGTCCCTGCTTTTCATGACTTTGAATGTCTCTTACCAATCCCTCTAGCCTACAAAGTTTCTTTTGAGAAATCAGCTGACAGTCTTATGGGAATGCCCCTATAAGTAACTAAGTGCTTTTCTCTTGCTGCTTTTAAGTTTCTCTCTTAACTTTAGCCTTTGGCATTTTAATACGATGAATCTTAGAGTGGGCCTCTTTCCATCCATCTTGTTTGGGATCCTCTGAGCTTCCTGAACTTGCATGTCTATTTCCTTCATCAAATTAGGAAAATTTTCTTTCATTATTTTTTCAGATAGATTTCCTATTTCTTGCTCTTTCTCTTCTCCTTCTGGTACCTCTGTGATGCGAATGTTGAACCTCTTGAAATTGTCCCAAAGGCTCCTTATGCTATCTTCTTCCTTTTTTTTTTTTTTTTGTTTTTTGTTTTTTGGATTCTTTTTTCGTTTTGTTATTCTGCATGGTTGTTTTTTTGCTTCATTATGTTCCAAATCATTGATTTGATGCTTGGCTTCATCCATTCTCTACTGTTGTTTCCTGGTAAATTGTTATTTATTTCAATTAGTGTATGCTTCATTTCTGACTGGATCTTTTTTATGCTATTGAGGTCCTCACTAAGTTCCTCAAGCATCTTTATAAGCAGTGTTTTGAACTCTGCATCTGATAGATTTTTTTATCTCCATTTTGTTTAACTCTTTTTCTGGAGTTTTGATCTGTTCTTTCAGTTGGTCCCTATTTCTTTGTCTCCTCATTTTGGCATCCTCCCTGTGTTTGTTTCTGTGTATTAGGTAGTGCTTCTTTGACTCTGTGTCTTGGTAGTGTAGCCTAATGTAGTATATGTCCTGTAGAGCACAGTATCCCCTATTACCCAGGCTGGGAACTCAAGGAGTGACCTCTGTGTGGGCTGAGTATGCCTTCCTCTTGTAGTTGAGCCTTGATTGCTGTTGGCAGGTCAATGGGAGGGATTTACCCAGGCCAGTCTGCTGTAAGGACTGCTGTGACCATTGACCACCACGCTCTGCCCACCATGGAGGATCAGCTGTTCAGGGGCCAGGTGGTGGTGCTCTGACATGGTCCGTAGCTGCCCACTGGGTGCCCTGGCTCTGGAGTTTCCCAAGTGGTGCAGGCCAAGGTCAGCCTTCAGTTGTGTTTTACTCAGGGCCACCCTGCCTGAGCTATGAAGCAATCTGAGATGGCTGATACTTGTGCTGGGCTTAGAGATTCCTAGGCAAAGCCAAGCTGTGAATCTAGGCTGACTGCTGCTAGTGCAGGGTGGACATGGGGCTCACAGAGGCCAAATATTGCTTGTTTGGAAGAGTTTGGCAATTGTGAAGCATGGGCCAAGACCAGCCATTCACATGGAATAGCAGCTTGGGTGGGCCTGTAAGTTGGGTGTGGTGGAGTCTCTGGGGATCTCCAGGGCAGAGTGAACAGTGTTAGCCAGGTTGATGGAGTCTCAGATATGCCACCAGCTTGCTAGGTCTGCAGGTCTGTGAGGGGAGGGCTCAGAAAAGGGACAATGGCCTCTGCTCAACATGATGCCAGACTCTTCAGGTCCTCCCTATATGCCACTGGTACCTTTCAAGCTGCTGCCCCAGTGCTGGTGCTCAGAGGGAGTGGGTCTGAGTAGGTGAGTGCATGTATGGGTTCTTTAAGAGGACCTGGTTGGGGCTCTAGCCGTTTCTTCCACTGACTCAATCACTTCTGGTTTTTGCAACCAGAAGTTTTGGGGACATATCTTCCTGGCTCTGAAACCATGGGCTGGGGAGCCTGGTATGGAGCTGGAACCTCTCGCTACAGAGATATCCCTCCCAAATATTTATCTATCACACATCTACCATTCCATGTCTCCACCCCTCCTATCAGTGTGGGTGGATGTGGTTTATTTAATTCTGTAGTTGTCAGACTTCCATTCAACTTGATTTCTGATGGTACTGAGTGATGATTTTTCTATGTTTCAGTTGTAGTTTTGATGTGGTTGTGTGAGAAGGCAAGCCTTGTCAGCCTATGCTGCCATCTTGACCAGAAGTCCATGCTGATTTTATAGCCCAAATCATAACCACTATACTATAGAGTCTTAAAAATATGGCAATCAAAAGGAAGTCATTGTACACAGAAATTTATCTAGTAATTTTTCCATGTAATTTTAGAAAGATATATAGAACTATTCTTGTTTTCTAAAAATAAAATTAGGAGAGGAAGAATGTTGAACCACTCTATATACCATTTCATCTGCTTCTCTACTGATCTCAAATTTTATTACTTAAGTATCTTCTTAATGCAAAAAGATTTGGTTTATATGGGTTATTTTATTAAATAACACTGTTTTAAGTATTTAGGTATTTTAATATAGAACCTTGATAGTTCTGACCGAAGGGAATCTTTATTGGAGAATTTGGTAGACTACTGGGGGCATTGCTTTTATATGACCTCTTCACTCTTTCCAAAGAAGTAGGTTCCAGAGTAGATACAGTGTTTCAGATTAACAGGTGGTATATCAGCCAGGTAAATCTTCCCTCTCCACCTGAGCTCATGTAGTACAAGGGGGTAACAAAGGAACTTAAGGAATCTGAGTAATGTATACTTAGTTGCTTGGAAAAACTTGGAGAAAGTTTCCTTAGAGAATTGGATGCCACTGAGAACTAGGTCAGGAGCAGAAGATCAGTGTCAGAGCCATGAAGATTTAGTTCTTTAGCACATATTTCTGAGAGACTTGTGTCAGTTTCTAGAGACATGCAGTTCCTGGGTAATTTGTTCAACCTTTTCTTTTTTTCTTTTTATATTATAGAACTAAGAAAATAGATGACAATCCTTCACCATTTAAAGCATGTCCAGCTGATTCCATATCGCCTTATAGTTGTAGTTCTACTTACCAGATCTTAGGCAACATAAATCCAAAATTATCATACATTCAAGTTAGTATAATTTTTGTATTTCTGAGAACTGAAAAATAATAGGAAGAGGAAATATGAGGCTGATGTGATATACATTTTTAGTTGCCTACAAAATATCCATAAGTACTTCCCACGTTGCCTAGAGTTCCTATTCACAGCCCCAGGAGAGTGACCTTGGTTGTTTTAAATCAATCATAGTAGTTTAGACCTATGATATCCCAAACAATATCTGCTAACCGTATGTGGGTTTTGAGTACTAGAAATGTTACTGGCCAGATTAAGATATGCCATAATAGTAAAATTCACATCAGATATTGAAGATTTAACAAAAACTAATGTAAAATACGTTATCATTTTTTCATGAATATGTATAGAAATAATATTTTAATCGTATTGGGTTAAATAAACTATATTGTTAAAATTAACTTCATCTCTTTCTTTTCACATTTTTAATGTAGGTATTATAAAATTAGATTACATATGTGCCCTTAATTATATTTCTATTGGCTAGCAGTATGAGGTGGTGAACTTGAGTTGTATATATCTTTAATAGGCTTTATATTGCCTTTGTTTTTTTAAATTTTCACCTGAGGATATGTTTATTGATTTTAGAGATAGAGGAACAGAGAGAGAGAGAGAGATCAATGTGAGAAAGAAACATAAATATTGATTGGTGTCCTCCCATATGCACACTGACCAGGAATCAGACCCATAACTTAGGTATGTTCCCATAGCTAGGGATTGATCCCCCAAGCCCTTTGGTGTATGGGACAACACTCCAACCAACTGAGCTACCCAGCCAGAGCTGCCTTCACTTTTGAATAAGGAAATGTTTAAAAAAAAAGTCCATTTGGCAGAAAGAAAGTGATATCAAATGGAACTATGAATCTACAAAAAGATAAAGAGTATTAGGAAAGGTAACTACGTAGGTATATACAAAATAATGGATTTCTGATTTTTTTCAACTCCCTAATTTCTGATCTTAAAAATCACTTATAAGATTATTGACATCTTAAAACAAAAATAATGATGTAATGCATATAACATAGAAACACATGCATGACAATAACATGTGCTTAATATCCAAAATACATAAAGAATGAATAAAACTCAACACTAAACAAACAAAAAATGTAATTAAAAATTGGGCAGAAGACCTAACAGACACTTCTCCCAAGAAGACATACAGATGGCCAACAGATACATAAAAAGATGCTGAACTTCACTAGCCATTAGGGAAATGCAAATCAAAACTACCGTGAGATACTACCTCACACCTGTTAGAATGACTATCATCAAAAAGACAGGTAATAACAAGTGTTGGAGAGGTTGTGAGAAAGAGGAACCCTCATTCACTGCTGGCAGAAATGTAAATTAGTACAGCCACTATAGAAGGCAGTATAGAGGTTCCTCAAAAAGTTAAGAATACGTTTCTATATGACCCACCAATCCCTCTCCTGGGTATCTATCTGAAAAATTTGAAAATGCTTATTTGCAAAGATACATGCACCACTATTTTCATTGCAGCATTATTCATGGAAGCCAAGACATAGAAGCAACTGAAGTGTCCTTTCATGGAGGACTGGATAAAGAAGATATGGTATGTGTATACAATGGAATACTATTCAGCCATAGCAAAAGATGAAATCCTGCCATTTGTAACAACGTGGATAGACCTTGAGACTGTCATGTTAAGTGAAATCATTTAGTCAGAACAAGCTAAGTACCATATGATTTCACTCATACATGGGGTATAAAACTAAAACTCATAGGCCCGGCTGGTGTAGCTCAGTGGATTGAGTGCGGGCTGGGAACCAGAGGGTCCCAGTTCGATTCCCAGTCAGGGCACATGCCTCGGTTGTGGGCCAGGTCCCCAGTGAGGGCCATGTGAGAGGCAACTATACATTGCTCTTTCTCCCTCCCTTCTCCTCTCTCTGAAAATAAATAAATAAAATCTAAAAAAAAAACCCACATAAAACTGAAACTCATAGACACAGACAACAGTAGGGTGGTTACCAGAGAGAAGGTGGGGTGAGAGGGTAGTACAGGGTAAGGGGAACAAACATAACTTGACAGAAGGTGATTTGACTGTGGGTGGTGGGCACACAATGCAATTTAAAGATACTGTGTCATAGAAATGTATACCTGAAACTTACACAATATTATTAACTAGTGTAACCCCAATAAATTTAATAAGAATAAAATAAGTAAATAAAAAATAAAAATTCCACCAACATAAAAATATGTTGAAATGATTTGAAAGGACACATCATCAAAGAAAATACCCAGATTGAATATAGGCACATGAAAAATGTTCAACATCATCAACCATTAACAAAATGCCAATTAAAGTCACTTTTCACAAAATGGAAATGATAAGTAAAAAATAACAACTAATAACTGAGCACAAGAATGTGGAGCAAGTGGAAATCTCATCCATTTGGTGGTGAGAATGAACACTGGTGGTAAAATGGAAAAAATTTTACAAAAGTTTATTTTAAAAAGTTGCTATAGTCTTACCATAACCTAGCAATCATGTGGTGAAATTTTATGTTCACACAAATGTAAACATAAACATACCTATGTAGTGTAAATATTTATGACAATTCTATTTGTTATTCACATAATCTACACACACTTAATCTAACATTATTCAGAAAGGTTAAAAATAAAGGAACAGACTTCTGCTTCAAACTATGATCAAGTAGTAAGTATTGGCTTTAATCTTCCAAGGTAAACAGCTAGGAATCAGGAAAAGTGTATGAAGCAACTGTTTTCAGATACAGACAGTGACTGTAAGAGCCTTAACACAACGACAAAGAAACAAAGATGGTGAGCCCTAACATCACCCAGGGTTTCTGCCTGCTGCCAGTTTTCAGACTGTGGGCGTGGCAAGGAAAACAGAGTCTGGTGGCTGGGAATTGGAGTTCAGACTACAACCTAATTCCATTCAGAGTATGCTGTGTGTCCCAGAGGCTTTGAGGAGAGAAAAAAGGGAGATGTCTCTGAGGCTAAATATTTCCAGAGACTTAGGAGAGAATAAGCTATAAAATTAGCAGATATCTGTGCAGCTCCCTGCAGACTGGATACTAGGTGCTGAGAACTGAAACAGCAGACATGACAAACCTAAAGGGACTCTGAGGACTGTAACGGAGAGTGTTTTGTGGCAGTAGCTGTTTACTGATGACTGTGGGCATGCCCACCATCTTGGAGGGAACCACAATAGAATAAATAGAGCTGACTTACCTACATTTCAGTAGGATGGGGGAATATAAGTAATTGATTGCAGGAAAATAATGAAGTGATTTTTATCCACACACCTGAACATAATTATGATCTTAGGTTTATACTTACTACAGATGTAAAATCTTCATATTTTTAATTTTTATTATTTTTCAACAAATTTGAAGAAAAGCATAGATGATGTAGACATAACACATCTTCCGTAGGGGTTGTCAAGGCCAGGACAATTCGCTGAGGACAGCTGATTGGGGCGGCCGCATCCCCACAGTAGTTTGTAGATGGATGTCAAATAGCTTCCAGCCCCCTCATCCTCTTCTTCTCCATCCCCCCTCTTTGATTTTTTTAAGAAAAATCTTTTAATATTGAAAAAAACTAAAATCTACAGGAAACTTTCAAAGTAGTATTCCATATACTAAAATGAATTCCAAATACTGCTCATCTAAATCGCTAATTTTGTCAGATTTGATTTCTTTTTCTGTGTGTGTGTCTGTGTTTGTTTGTTCTTAAAAATGTTAATTCAAAACAAGTCTCAGAGAAATATATAAGAAATTCTCTGCATGTTTTGAAAAACTTTGTTATATTTAATTTTAGTATTTTGATTTTTATCTGTTTTATTTTAAGAACTTATTTGGCCTATCTCACACATATAATTGAGGAATTACATGCAGACTACAATTTTTAATAAAAATGAGAAGACTGCAGCCTATTAGTATACTATTTTGCATCACTTTTGCTCTCTAGTTCATTGCCTGTTAATAAAAGTGTATGCAAATATTTATTCAACAAACATTTAAGGATTATACATTGTGTGCCTACTGGATTCTGATTCAGATTTTCTAGTTCTTTTTTATTTAATAATTTCTTTATTATATTTTTAATCTCTTTTAGAAAAAATAGAAATGTATTTGGCATTTTGCCTAAAGACACAATTATCTGTAATTAATACTTGATAAAATTCCAACATGGATTTTGAGGTATCCATTAAGGTACCAGGGACTGCCTATTTATCTTTAGTGAAATGGGAGAGTTTCTGAGTGGATACCCACTCTCAAAGTTAAATCTATCACTCACCTTTGACACAGTAGACAGTGATATATTGTTAGATCTTCCAGATACTTGAGTTGGAATTCTGAGACAGCATTACATTGATTTGAAATGTTATAATCTGTGTCAGCAGACACAGAATACTACATTGGGCAGCAGCTCATCAGAAACAGTTGCTATAAAATGTATGTCCCTCAGGGCTCTGTTCTTGTCCTTTTATTTTTATATTTATATACTTCTCATGGCAGTGTCATTAACAGATCTGGATTTGATCATTATATCTATGCTAGTATTATACAGATTTACTAATTGGTTCTTGTAGAATAAAATCATATGACTTCCCAACTTCCTTTATGATTTATTAAGATTTGGAATTGATTAATAAGGTTAGTTCCTTCAAAAGAATATACATAGGAATGCACTCATATTAACCTATTATGAATTATTTCATGGACTTTTTCTACTTTGCACTTTACTTTCACTAGAGTACACAACTTCAATTGAAAAACTTATTTTAGAGGATACTATGCTGCTCTTATTGGCAGTATTCTTATTTTTATGCGGTTTAGGAATTTTACAAAAGATTTTTTCATTGTATTATTAATGGAAGTTTTACATTATGATGATTTCTTTACTCTGAAATTCTATAATTTTGAACCAAATGCAGAGTTATGTAAATCCAGTGGGACCCTCCAATTCTCTCACATTATAATAGAGTCACTAACAGAAATGTCCCTACAGCAAGTTTTATCGTTCTCAAGGTTTGAAGTGATTACATAAGTGTGATGGGGACATAATGTGTTTTTAAAAATAATCTCACAGTAAAATGTAATGGTTGCTCTATTCAGTCTACAGGACCAAATTGCATCTCTTAAGAATGTTCTTAAAGTCTCCAGCTTCCCTTTTCAGCTTTATCTCTTTTTTGTTTGTTTGCATGGGTGTGTGGATATTATATCCATCAAGGTGGTCATTAGATTATCTTGAAATATAAGACCAGAGATTCCCTAATTTTGAATTATACGTTGACCTTGCTTTGCCCCATAAAATGTGATATTAAATGGGTGTCTCTCTTTCTGTTTTATTTGAGGCCACAAAGGCTATAACTACATGAGGAGTCAGATATTTCTTCATCCTAACATGAGATGTTTCAGAAATCAGGACAAATTTGTTGCTCATATGTAAAAAACAACAGAAGATCTGACTGAAGATGCCTCTACCTGCTAACTTCACAAAACGAGGTAATTGTGTTTGGGTGAGCTTCAGTTCAAGAGTTTGAAGGGACAAAGGTGAGTGTGGAAGCCACAAAATGTATCCAGTTTTATGTTGGCTTACCAGAAATTCCACTCAAGGGGACTGCATAGAAGAGTACATCTCAACAGAGGCACATGGGGAGCGGGGAGTTGTAAGTGGCCAGGCAGTGCCAGCACTACGGAGGTCAGGCAGAAGCATCTCTGTGTAATCCACAGAAACCCCTCAACTAGAGAGAAAATAACAATGACTCAGCAGCCATCCAGATGCTACCAATGCCACATTAAAGTGCTACCCCGTATGCAAAACTAATTGTCCTTTAATTTCTCCTCCCCAATCCAGGTTTCTGAGGTCCTGGAAGTAGTTTAAATTGGATAGTGGTTTGAAGTTATTAAAGTATATTGGACTGGCCTGAAGTTACAGGGTCATTAGAATGAACTGGGCATCTCAATGATCTACACGTGACTGAAAAATCTATGGGGCTTGTCTGAGATTTTATCCCAGAGACAGTGAAAAATGGATCCATGTAATGTGATTTTGTGAAACGTATAGTATGAAAAAATAAAATCGCTTCTTTCAGTGAAGTGCAGCTCATCCAATAAAGGAGTTGTAGTTCTTGTAGTCCTTTTCCCATTATCTATGCCTGTACAGATCGAAATTCAGCTTCTAAAATGAACTTTCAAGTTGAAGTCATTTCTAACCTTCTATGATAAATTGTTTCTCCAGGTACTTTGAACTTCTGTCATGCTGACCTATCTTAATGGATAGGATTGTTCGATAAAAACTAACAGGCATTAAACATGCAAACAGAAGTACAGTGAACATAGGAAAAGAGTCAGAGTGCTAGTGGACTTTAATATAAGACTCAACTGGATGTAGGACTGCCTGAGAAAGTGATCTTCAGGTGAGGGGCAAAGAAAGTAGACATTAACCACCATGAGACAGAAAGTATAATTCAGGCAAAAGGAAGAGATTGAGAAATTGAGAGAATTTTATTATTGCTAAAGTAATACTGGAGAGACAGGCATGAGGTTAATGGCAGAGAGCCATATAATCCTTGTATAATAGAGATTAGGTCTACTCATATATATTCACTCCTCTTTTGGTTAACAGAATACCCAATTTTTAGCTGGACATGTAAATACTTGGAAGAAATATTACACTTTCCAGTCTCCTTGCTAAATAAGTGTGGCTTTTGATTAAGTTCAGGACAATGGAGTGGGTGGAAGTGAGGTGCACTGTTCGATGTGTCCTTCCAGGGAAAGGTTGTTCTCCCATCTCTCTCCCCTCCTCCATTCTGCTTTTTGGAACGTGTTTGAGGTGGTGAACCATCCTGGATCATGAGAGCATGGATGTAACCTAATAAATATCGAAACAGCAGTGTAGAAGGATCCTGGGTCTCTTAAAGATACAGGAAGTTGTATTGCCGCTGCAACTCTAAACTGCCTTCCCCAGATTGTTACGCTAGGAAGAAATTAGTTCCACTGAGTTTGTCACTCTTATGTTGGGTTTTGTTACTCACAATGTTGCCATATGCCTAGTAAAACAACATATTAAATATTTTATACTTTATCTTATGGGAAAGTATTTTAAAGTGTTTATCTGGATAAAAGCCAAAGACTAAAGACTGGAAAATGGATTGGGGCAGAAGACTAAGAGCTGTGTTTTTCGAACGAATGCATGATTTACATGGTACAAGCCATGCAATTTTGTAACAGAGATAAGCAGTGTAGACTTACATAATTGCAGAACACTTAATGAAATGGAACTTGGACAGGAATATAAGGAAATGAAAAGGCATTTTTAGGAAAAACTCCCTTGTATGGTGGAGAAGGGGATCAAAGAAACACGGCCTCAGTGTTGAGAAGTAATGAGGACTGAGGGAGGATAAAATGAGGGCAGATGATATTAAAACTCTGATGTTAGAAAAATGGATATTCATAGTAAATCCATAATGAATCCTGATGTTAAGAATTAAGAGGACTGACCCATCTTTTGTAGTTTTGTGGATATGGTCTGGTAGTATTATACAGTTATTTACTCTATCCTATGTGTGGGGTCATGCATTCACCACAGAGGAGTACCCAGCACAAAATGTTAGAATGCTAGAAGATGACATAACTTTTATAGAAAATAATTTATGTAAGAACTCAAGCTTTATTAATATTTAATATAAAATTCAACACTGTCTCCTACTCTTGGACAAAACGTAAGAGAGTAACAAGTTAAATACTGTATGTGAGGCATTCTAGAGCACTTAAGGTGCTCCATATTACCTTATGTTGCATTCAGTTGTTCATTTGCTTTCCATATCTTGCTACATACTACATTTCATAGGTATCCGGCTAAGAAGATTCATATATTTTATGGTTTTATCTAATTTAACTCTTCAAAGATTATTACTAAATTAAAAGAATCTTACAGAGAAAGTTCATATAGACTGTACTAAAAGTACTAGCACAAGTAAACTGTAAGAAAATTGCTGAGTTGGTAATTCTTTTACATTTAGTTTAGGTTTTGTCTGACACATTATCAGGGGAAAACAATGAAGGTCTTGGTATCATCAATTTGAATTTATCATTAAGTGTTAAAGCAAGACTTTAAAAAATGAGTGTTCAATCATATATCTCACATATTGGTGGTTCAGTGATAAACAGAGTGTTTTTGCAGAAGGTTAGATGTAAGAGCTTTGAGGACTAACTTAGTGGCTATTTCTAGCTCTTTTTGTAGCTCCTGGTTCTTTTCCTAAAATCAAATACATTTGCGTAAGTGGGTGATGTAAAAACCTAGAATTAAAATAAGGAGAGCAAGGATTAGAATAGGCATGAAAAACTGGTAGATCTGAGATATATTTTGAGTATCACTCTCATGATAATGCTCAAAATGTTTCATAGACCATAACTAGCAGTTTCTTGGGCTGCAAATATATTATTTTAAACTTTTACCTTCCTGTCAGTCAGTTTCTATTTGAAACTCTTCTGTGATTTAAATCTTGGACTTTGGACTCTTCCTGGGTTCTCCCTGGTTCTTTTAGTTTAACAGAGTATTAGGACAGATTCAGAAACAATACAGAAAAGCATTAGTCTTTCTCCACCCAACACCCACACCCATTTTTAAAAATATTTTATTTATTTATTTTTGGAGAGGGGAAGGAAGGGTGAAACGTCAATGTGTGGTTGCCTCTCATGCACCCCTTACTGGGGACCTGGCCCACAACCCAGGCATGTGCCCTGACTGGGAATTGAACTGGCAACCCTTTGGTTCACAGGCCTGTGCTCAATCCACTGAGCTATACCAGTGAGGGCCCATCGTCATTTTTAATGAGACTTTATGATTTACTAGTCTTATGTCTCATACTTTGTATATTTATTTTTATAATTATTTTTTAATTTGTCATGCTATAGTAATAATTGTGTATATTCAAACTCCCTAGACCAACAATTTTCAACCTTTTTCATCTTGGCACACATAAAGTAATTACTAAAATTCTGTAGCACACCAAAAATTGTATTTTTTGCTAATCTAACAAAAAATAGGTATGATTTTGGTTCATTCATACCAGATGGCTATTGTTGTATTGGCTGTTGTCATTTTTAATTTGATTATCTCAGGAAAAAGAGGGCAGTGCCCCTGACCAAATTTGTCAGTTGTTGCATGTTTTAAAAATCCTTGTGCCACACCAGTTGAAAATTGCTGCCCTAAAAAAAAAAGACACAGAGGACTTCCTAAGATGGCGGCATAGGTGAATGCACCGTACCGCCTCGCACAGTCAAACAAGGGGAAAAAACAGAAATCTACACATCCAAAAACAGCCAGATCTGACAGAAAATCATATTGAGAGGAAGTCCGACAACCAAAGAATTAAAGAAAATACATTCATCAAGTTTGGTGAGCCAGAAGGTGCAGAGCGAAGGGAGAGCGCTCGGTGACTCCGCGGCGAGCAGGTGAGCAGAGGACAGGTCCGCGGGGCTGAAGCATACCCAGACGGGGACCGACTGAAGCTCGGTCTGCGCCCGGCTCATCCAGACCCAGCGGGGCCGAGAGACCGGTGGACTCAGCAGGTCTGCATTCGTGTGTAGAGAGAACCTGGGGGAAGGCGGGGTGCAACTCAACAGCGCAGATCGAGAGCAGGTGAGGGGGTGGAGTCCGCGGCCGGAGGAACGCCGGGCCTCACAGGAAAGTTTGCTGGGGAGACTCTCGGGGGATTGGAGCTGTGCAGCCCGTCCACCGACCCCGGAGCGACCCCCGGAGCCAGCGCAGAGGGGCCCGAAGTGCTTGCAGGAGGCGGTGTGGGTGTGGAGAGCGGAGAAGGCGCCATTGTGTGCTCAGGCCCCGCCCCCAGAGGCTACGGTCCCAGCACAACTACCGGGAACTTCCCTGCACAGGGGAGCCCCAAGACTCCGCCCCCCTTACAGTAACAGGTGCACCGAGGGGGTAAAAATGGCCCAAAGAAAGGGACAGATCAAAACCCCAGAGCTAACCGACCAAGAGATAGCCAACCTATCAGATGCACAGTTCAAATCCCTTGTAATAAGGATGCTTTCAGAATTCGACAAAAAATTAACGAACTTGCTTGAACAAATGAGGAGAGATCTGCAGGGAACCAATAGAGATAAGGAAACTGGGACTCAAATC
>PVJI01030653.1:0-13951 GCA_004026765.1 Micronycteris hirsuta
AAAATAAATACATTACAATGGAAGAGATTAAGAAAGAGAACAAAGGAATTACAAAACAAGAAGAAAATAAGGAACAAAAGGGCTATAGTAAGCATAAACCTATCAATAATTATTCTAAATATAAATGAAATCAGTTTTCAAATCAAAAGACAGTGACCTAAGGAAAAAATCAAACTCACTGCAACTATACAAGCTGTCTACAAGTGACTCATTGAGAATTTAAAGATACATATGCTGAAAATAAAGGGATAAAAAATATTCCATTCAAATGGAAGCCAAAAAAAGCAGTACAATAAGAGGGTATAACATTTGTAAAAATGTAGCTGCCCCAACATACATATTTTAGGAGCAACTACATATATAAAGCATGAGAAAGAAAGACATCCTGCCATTTGGGACAACATGCATGAACCAGGAGGGTATTACACTGAGTGTAATAAACCACACAAGAAATACTACATCGTATCATTTATATGTGGAATCAAAAAATAAGTCATGAAAATAGTAGATAGTAGTAAAATAGAAGATAGAAGAAAAATTATTATCAGAACCAGGAGGGGGTGGTCAAAATAGGAAAATATTTATCATAGGGTACAAACTTTTAGTTATAAGATAAATAAATTCTGCTATGACATTGGAGTGCATAGGTTCTTTTGGATTGGTGTTTCAGGGTTTTTAGGATATAATCCTAGCAGTGGAATTGCTGGGTCAAAAGGTAGATCCATTTTTAGTTTTCTGAGGAAATTCCATACTGTTTCCCATTGTGGCTTTACCAGTCTGCAATTCCACCAACACTACACTAGGGTTCCCTTTTCTCCACAACCTCTCCAACACTTGTTGTTATTTGATTTGTTTGTGATGGCCATTCTCAATGGTGTGAGGTGGTATCTCATTGTGGTTTTAATTTGCATCTCTCTGATAGCTAGCAATACTGAGCATCTTTTCATGTGTCTCTGGACCCTAGTACGCCTTCCTTGGAGAAGTGTCTGTTCAAGTCCTTTGCCCATTTTTAATTGGGTTGCTTGTCTTCTTAGAGTGGAGTCATGTGAGTTCTTCATATATTTGGAGATTAAACCCTTGTCTGAGGTAGCATTGGCAAATATGTTTTCCCATACAGTTGGTTCTCTTTTTATTTTAATATGTTTTCTTTAGTCATGCAGAAGCTTTTTATTTTGATGATATCTCATTTATTCTTTCCTTTATGCCCCTTGCTCTTGGGGACATATTAGTGAAAATACTGCTGTGTGAAATATCTGAGATTTTCCTGCCTATGTTTTCCTCTAGGACTTTAATGGTGTCACAACATATATTTAAATATTTTATCCACCTTGAATTTATTTTTGTGTATGGTGTAAGTTGGTGCTTAAGTTTCATTATTTTGCATGTAGCTGTCCAGCTCTCCCAACACCATTTGTTGAAGAGACTATTGTTCCTCCATTTTGTGCTGCTGCCCCCTTTGTCAAATATTAATTGACCATAGAGATTGGGTTTATTTCTGGGCTCTCTATTCTGTTTCATTGGTCTATCTGTCTGTTTTTATGTCAGTACCAGCAGAAAACTGTACTTGAACAATTAAAAAAAATAAAAAAGATAAATCAATTCTGAGGATCTAATGACAACATGATGATTATATTTGGCAACACTATACTGTATCACTGAAATTTGTACATAATAGAACCTAAGTGTTCTCATCCAAAAAAGTAATTATGTGAGGTCGTAAACGTATTAATTAAATTGGTATGGGAAATCGTTTTACAATGTATAGGTATATCAACCATCCCATTGTATATTTTAAATATCTTATGCTTCTATTTGTCAATTATACCTCAATATAGCTGAAAACTAGAAGTGTTCAGAATTCTCTTCCATCTTCTAACCTCTATAAAAAGGGAGTAAATTTTGACACCAATCCAACTTTTGAACACGTAAATGAAACTACAGTTGGCCCTTGAACTGCATAGGCTTGAACTAAGGGTTCCACACATGCATGGAGTTTTTTCAATAAGTACCTGTATTGCTGTTATGCATGCTTGGGGGACTGTGGACGCAGGTGGCCTGTATGCACTGATCTATTCCAATTTATATAGGGAACTTGATAATCCTAAGATTTTGTTATCTGTAGGGAGTCCTACAAACAATTCTTCACGGACGCTGAGGGCCAACTTAAATTAGGGCAAGTCAAAAGTTACACATGTTATTTCAATTGTGTGGAGAAGGGAGGTTAGGTGTCCCTAATCCCCACATTATTCAAGAGTCAACTGTGTACAGGTTTGAGCCTCATCTTTATTATGCAATCTGCAGGTAAATTTATTATAAACTGTTTTTAATATTTCATTGCTCCTTGAATCATCTGAACTTGTAAATATTAAAAATAATGCAATCAAGGGAATATATGTATTAGATTTGGCATAGAAGATTATTGGAAGTGATGAGGTATATATTTTAGAAGCAAATGGTAAAACTTTTATTTTATTCACTGGCTATGATAATAGTTTTGCAGTAAGAATTTCCGAATTGAAATTGATACACCCTATATGATGCAGTAGTTGAAGTAGAGGAAATTCAACCTTAAAAAACTGTATTGACCTTGAGTTTACTAAAGCTTCCCCCTTGAATGAAGATAGTATTTGCATAGTTGTTGACCCAAAAATGTTCCCATAGATTATATCTAATTCTCTATTCAAATATTTTTAAACTTTTCTAATGAGTGAGAATTCAAATTTTTTTGCCTTTTACTCACTTTTTGGAATACTCATGGGGCATGGTTTTATGTGCCTGGGCATCTTTTAAATCTCCAAAGACATTTTTTTCTTTGTCATTGAAAATAAATGGTATAAGTTGTGACAATTGGTCCTACAGCAAGGTACAGCAAAACTCTGTATGGACCTTTCCAGAAAATAAATCAGATCTATGTCAAGAAGAAAAAAAAGAATAAAAAAAAGGTAAAAATGCCTGTCAGAAAGTCACTCTTTATTTAAAAAGTATTTCTTGACTGTAATTTTGTGTTGTTTGTTTAATGTGTCTTGAGTAAATAGAGGAATCTGATCCCTGGTGCCTCAAAGGATAAGGTATAAATAAAACCTATGACTGAACATTGACACTGAAACTAATCTAAATAGCATAGGGTTATGAGTGGATAACAACTCTAGGGTTCAATATTAGCCCCAGAGCTAGCAATAAAATGGACCAGGACACATTTTACCTTTGAAACGTTTCTAAATCGCCCTGGAGATTTTGCAGTGTGCTGCAGTCAAACACATTTGACAAGCTCTCCCAGTAAGTTATATCACTCCCGGGGGCTGAGAGAGCTTAGACAACACAGCCATCCCGATTCTGGTGGTAGAGACCAGGATCTGTGTAAGTAAGCAGCGAATGTTTCTAAATATTGTTCTGCACACAGGATGAAACAACAGTAAAAATGCTGGAAACTTCTAAGTAACTTCTATAGTGATTAAGGGGAGAAAGCAAAACATGTTTATAATAGTTCTTCTTGAAGCTGAGTCTAATGTTTCATTGTATAGGTGGGTTGATCCGTAAAGTTATTTTTGACTGAAACATTTTAATTAACATTCTATATTTCAGATATCATATACACATCTCCAAAAATTATGTACAATGTGTGGTTCTAATAAATTATTAATAAATGTGAAGCTCTATCCTTCAAAATCTGGAAAAAGTTGTTAAACTAAATTTTATGTGTCTGCATCTCTGACTAGAATTCTGTGACAGAGAAATATGTATAATAAACCACTCTGATATTTAAAGTTCTTTTTTGTTGTTATTGTCAATTTTTTTTAATAATTACTTTATTGTTCTTCGATTACAGTTATTTGCAACGTCTCTCCTCCCCTCCTCCCTTCCCCTACAACCCCACCTCACCTCCCCAGCCCCACCCTACAACCCCACCTCCCTCCCCAGCCTCCCTCCTCCCCCTTAGTTCTGTCCATGTGTCCTCTACCATGATTCCTGAAAACCCTTCTCCCCATTATCCCCTCCCCACTCCCCCCTGGCTATTGTTAGACTGTTCTTAATTTCAATGTCTCTGGTTATGTTTTGTTTGCTTTCTGCTTTTGTTGATTATGATCCAGTTAAAGTTCTTTATAATATAAACTTTATTTATATTTAAAGTTCTTATACAACTCTATCAAAGATATTATATTATGATATATTTCATTTGTACTATGAAGATTTTTTCAAAATGATGGTATGTAAAATCATCCAAACATGGATCACTTTCCAAATAAGGATCAAGGTTCCAGAGGTTCTCCTCTCTACACTTTTTTTTTGTTTGTTTTTTTTGACAGCCATTCTAAATATCTGGGCGTATATGGTAAATTCCATTACCACATGACTGATAACAGAGATGACATTTAATTGGCAATAAAATTGGTAAAAATGGATTTAATGGACAAAAACATAATACATTCCTTATAAGATTTTTAACATGTTTAAGTAATTTAAAATATTTCTATTAATATATCAAATAATAATTTGTATATTAACACAAACATTTCTACAATAATTTTCAAGACTTTATTTTGCTAAATACCTCATATTTAACCAAAAAAAACACTGGTATCTAATGAAGAAAGTAATCCATGTGCTCCTTGTGTTAATGAAGAAATGTGCTTAAGAAATGCAATAATAATTCTAAGCATTTCCAAAAGGCATCAGTGTCATTATGTGATACTCCAGTGATACCAGTTTCTCCACTACTCTGACATTACTTCTCTAGAAGAATAGAAAGGGCCTGATGAAAGGCCAGTAAATCAAATTAAACAGAGATTTCCAAATAAGGTGGTATTAAAATAAATCAGCACTGAACTGGCTGGTACGAAAAAGGGTAAAGAAAAATTTGGCCAAAACAATAGTATTATGAACATGCTCTATGCACTTTATTTCAGCAGCAGTGCAAAAGGCCAACTTGTATGACACTCTGAACCTGTAAACATTAGGTAAAATTAGTCCCTGCTTTCACAGATTATTAAATAAAACTTAACAAAATTGCATAAACAATTTATTTTTTTAATTTTTAATTTTAATTACTTTATTGTTGTTCAATTACAGTTGTCTGCATCCTCTCCCCTCCCCTCCCCTCCCCCCCTCCAAACCCAGCTCCCTCCCCTGCTTCCACCGTCCCCTTTGGTTCTGTCCATGTGTCCTCTATAGTGGTTCCAAAAAACCCTTCTCCCATAGTCCCCTCCACCCTCCCCTCTGGCTATCGTTAGATTGTTCTTAATTTCAATGTCTCTGGTTATGCTTTTCTTTCTTTTTTCTTTTGTTGATTAGGTTCAGTTAAAGGTGAGATCATATGGTATTTGTCCCTCACGGCCTGCCTTATTTCACTTAGCATGATGCTCTCCAGTTCCATCCATGCTGTTGCAAAGGGTATAAGCTCCTTCTTTCTCTCGGCTGAGTAGAATTCCATTGTGTAAATGTACCATAGTTTCTAGACCCACTCATTTGCTGATGGGCACTTGGGTTGCTTCCAGCACTTGGCTATTGTAAATTGTGCTGCTATGAACATTGGGGTAGACAGGTTCTTTTGGTTTGGTATTTCAGGGCTCTTAGGGTGTAATTCCAGCAGTGAAATTGCTGGGTCAAAAGGAAGTTCCATTTTTAGTTTTCTGAGGAAATTCCATACTGTTTTCCACAGTGTGCATTCCAGTCTGCATTCCCACCAACAGTGCACTAGGGTTCTCTTTGCTCCACATCTTCTCCAACAGTTATTTTTGCTTTGTTTATGATGGCCATTCTGACCAGTGTGAGGTGGTGCCTCACTGTGGTTTTAATTTGCATCTCTCTGATGGCTAGTGATGCTGAGCATCTTTTCATATGTCTCTGAGCCCTCTGTATATCCTCCTTGGAGAAGTGTCTGTTCATGTCTTTTGCCCATTTTTTTCATTGGGCTTTTGTCTTCCTGGAGTGGAGTCGTATGAGTTCTTTATATATTTTGGAGATCAAACCCTTGTCTGGGTATCATTGGCAAATGTGTTTTTCCATATGGTTGGTTCTCTTTTTATTTTAATACTGTTTTCTTTAGTCCCAAGAAGCTCTTTATTTTGATAAGGTCCCATTTGTTTATTCTTTCCTTTATGCCCCTTGTGCTAGGGGACATACCATTGAAGATGTTGTGCGTGAAATGTCTGAGATTTTCCTACTGATGTTTTCCTCTAGGACTTTTATGGTGTCCTGCCTTATATTTAAGTCTTTTATCCACCTTGAATTTATTTTTGTGTACGGTGTAAGTTGGTGCTCGAGTTTCATTTTTTTACAAGTAGCCGTCCAGATTTACCAACACCATTTGTTGAAGAGGCTGTTTTTACTTCATTTTATGCTTCTGCTCCCTTTGTCAAAGATTAATTACCCATAGAGACTTGGGTTTATTTCCGGGCTCTCTATTCTGTTCCATTGGTCTATCTGTCTGTTTTTATGCCAGTACCAGGCTGTTTTGATTACAGTGGCCTTGTAATACAGTTTGAAAATCAGGTATTGTGATCCCTCCTACTTTGCTCTTCTTTCTCAAAATTTCAGCAGATATTTGGGGTCATTTATGGTTCCACATAAATTTCTGAAGTGTTTTTCTATATCTGTGAAATATGCCATGGGTACTTTGATAGGGATTGCAATAAATCTAAACTGCTTTGGGTAGTATGGACATTTTGATGATGTTGATTCTTTCGATTCATGAACATGGTATATTTTCCATTTGTTTGTGTTTTCCATGATTTCTTTCTTCAGTGTTGTGTAGTTTTCTGAGTACAGGTCTTTTACCTCATTCGTTAGGTTTATTCCTAGGTCCTTTATTTTTCTTGTTGCTATATCAAATGAGATTTTTTTTTCCTGATTTCTGCTTCTGATGTTTCATTGTTGGTATACAAAAATGCCTTTTATTTCTGGATATTGACTTTGCATCCCACTGTTTTGCCAAATTCATTTATTAGGTTGAGTAATTTTTTGGCAGAGTCTATAGGATTTTCTATGTACACTATCATGTCATCTGCAAACAATGACAGTTTTGTTTCCTCCTTTTCAATTTGGATGCCTTTTATTTCCTTTTCTTGTCTGATTGCTGTGGCTAAAACTTCCAGTACTATGTTGAATAGGAGTGGTGATAGTGGACAGCCTTGTCTTGTTCCTGATCTTAGTGGGAAAGGTTTTAGTTTTTGCCCAATGAGTATGATATTGACTGTAGGTTTCTCATATATGGCCTTTATTATGTTGAGGAATGCTCCCTCTATTCCCACTTTGCTAAGTGTCTTTATCATAAATGGATGCTGTACCTTATCGAATGCTTTTTCTGCATCTATTGATATGATCATGTGATTTTTGTCTTTGCTCTTGTTTATGTGATGTATTACGTTTATTGATTTGCAAATATCGTACCATCCTTGCATCCCTGGGATGAATCTCACTTGGTCATGGTGTATGATCTTTTTAATGTATTGCTGGATGCAGTTTGCCAATATTTTGTTGAAGATTTTAGTGTCTATGTTCATCTGCAATATTAGCCTGAAGTTTTCTTTCTTTGTTGTGTCTTTATCTGGTTTTGGGATTAGGATGATGCTGGCTTCATAAAAAGAGTTTGGGAGTCTCCCATCATTTTGGATTTTTGGAATAGTCTGTGAAGAATAGGGATTAGCTCTTCCTTAAATGCTCTGTAGAATTCTCCTGGGAATCCATCTGGTCCAGGGCTTTTGTGTGTCAGGAGATTTTTAATTACTGCTTCAATTTTGTCTGCTGTTATTGGTTGGTTCAGGCTTTCTGCTTCTTCTTCATTGGGTTATAGAAAATTATATTTTTCTAGAAATTTGTCCATTTCACCTAGGTTTTCAAATTTCTTGGCATAGAGTTCTTCGTAGTAGTTTCTTACAACCCTTTGTATTTCTGTGGTGTCAGTTGTAATCTCTCCTTTTTCATTTCTGATTGTATTTATTTGGGTCCTCTCTCTTTTTTCCTTCATGAGCTGGCTTAAAGACTTGTTGATTTTGTTTAACTTTTCAAAGAACCAGCTCCTGGATTCATTGATCCTTAGAATTGTGCTTTTAGTCTCTATGTCATTTAATTCTGCTCTGGTCTTGGTTATTTCCTTCCTTCTACTTTCTCTGGGCTGTCGTTGTTGTTGTTCCTCAAGTTCTTATAGGTGTAGGGTTCAGTTGTTTGTTTAAAATGTTTCTATCTTTTTTAGGTAGGCCTGTATTGCTATGAACTTCCCTCTCAGGACTGCTTTTGCTGTGTCCCATAAGTTTTGGGTTGTTCTGACTTCATTTTCATTTGTTTCCAGAAACTTTTTGATTTCTTCCCTAATCTCATTCTTGACCCATTCACTGTTTAATAGCATGCTATTCAATCTCCACGATTTAGAGTGTTTGGGGATTTTTTCCTTGAGGTTGGTTTCTAATTTCAGTCCCTTGTGGTTGGAGAAAATACGTGATATGATTTCAATTTTCTTGAATTTGTTGAGGCTTGTTTTGTGTCCTATCATATGGTCTATCTTTGAAAATGTTCCATGCAAAATTGAATAAATAATTTAATACTTCAATGCAATTTATGAGAAGAATTCTCAAATGTAGTATGGGGCTTCTTTAGAAATATTGAGATAAAATTAAAAATTAATTTTCTTGAATGCTTATTATAAGAAGATACTCAGTTTTAGAAAAACACAGGGAAAGAATTCTTTATATTGTAAGAAATTTATTGAAAGCTTCTTTTTGCAAAGAAGTGGCATTACATACTGTATTTGTGCCGACACAACATTCTTTGACTCATCTTTGATTATGGTGTATTATGAAAAAGTAACTTAGATTGTATTTTAGTTAATATATATTTTTCCCTGAATGTGAGCAAATATACTAATATGGCTGCCTGTTACATCACTATTGAGGCAAATTTGAGATTTGGTTTCAGTATTGGCATTTACAAAAGACATATGAGTTATATTTGTAAATTTCATATCATTGTAAAGTCTAGTGCAGTGCACTTTAAATTATAAGGGGAAAGAATGAAAAATGAGTTAACAGATGCACAGTCAGTGAAAGTTTCTTATGTCTGACTTAAAAATCAATGTTAGACAACATTTTGGTGATTATCTGCTGAACAATGGGAAGACACTTTAGCATTAAAAATAAAATAAGCTAGCACAAGTCAGTGCTGTAGCTTCAATATTGCTTTTACAATATTGAAATTAGCTTTGGGTTGAGATCCCTGAAGGACACTTAAATATAATTTTGTTAACTATCTCTCTCAAAATTTAATATTATTCATGGATTTTAAGGCTTTCAGCAAGTGGCAAATGCATTATCTTTATAAATATCTGAGTCAATAATTGTGCCAACAAAAGAAACCTGTGCAGTCAGAACGTAGCCTTCCTTGTTAATATTTTTTATAATTGAAATTTATTATTTAAATACTTTTTATAAACTCATATTTTGAACTTTCCATTAGAATTATGACTTGTGATATAAATATACTGCTACTCCTGTTTATGGAAATTGATTTACTTTAAAAATTTCATATTGTTATATAAACTTTTTGAGGTCAGAAATGTCTTACTTATTTTTCTGTTAAAACCTGTAATGTTTCCACTAGAGATGATGTGAATAATGGATATTTAATAAATATTTATTTATAATAAGCTAATTAATAGATTGTATTATCCCAAAGAAAGAGCATAAAATTCAATGTTAGGTTTAAATTGTTGTTGTAGTATCTTTTCTGTTTTGTTCAACATTAGTTGCAGGTTCTGCTTAGGGCAGTTTTTATTAAAATATTTTACATTTTATTATATTGTAATTTTCACATAGGATATTAATATATAATATTAGAAAAATTACTTTCTTGTGGGAAAAATGTTGAATAAGGGATATCCTTGTAAGAAATATTAAGAGCATGCAAAATAATATGCTCAGTAAACTGATCAACTGAATATTTTGGTGATAATATTTTTTGAACATGATTGTTGAGTGGAGACATAAGGTCATGCTAATTCAAGTGCTGTTGGCAGCAGGCATAAAAGTCTTATTAATTAGGACACAGAAGGATTCACAAAATTTTCGTAAAACATATTAAAAGAAATCATAGTATTCAAGAGCTCAGTAGACTACTGCACTTATGCTATTTTATCTAAAATCACATGGATTTTACCAACTCTAATGAAAAAATATTAAACATAGAAAATAATTATAATCAGATAATTAAAAAGAAGGCATAGTTCAAAAAGTGGATTCCTGACACCAAAAGTTCTTGACAGTATTACTGAATTTCAGATCACTGTTACATATCCTAGTAACTTTTCCTAACTTCCTATATTTCTTAAGAAAATGCCACATAATCTCAACAGAAAAAAAAATGTAGCCAATAATATCACCACCTAAGCTGTGGGAAAATGGGGAAACATCCTTCAAATGTTCTCTCTTTGTAAAATCAGGACAAGAGTTGGCCCTTTTCTAAGTTTTTTGACTAACCAACTCATATATCCATACCATCCCAGTGCACATACATACAAAACACGTTTTCACACATAACATCTTATGGACAAAGGCTCAACTTCTTACAGACACAGGACAGATATCATGGTTATGGGACTTGTGCAATTGCATTGAGACATATGCATAGGACCTCATTAAAAAATTCTACTATATGGCCCTGGCTGGTGTAGCTCAGTGGATTGAGCATGGGCTTGGAACCAAAGGGTCCCGGTTAGATTCCCAGTCAGGGCACATGCCTAGGTTGCAGGCCAGGTCCCCATGAGGGCCATGTGAGGAGCAACCATACATTGCTGTTTCTCTCCCTCTCTGTCTCCCTTCCTTCCCCTCTCTCAAAAATAAATAAAAAAATAAAATCTTTAAAAAAATTCTGCTATAAATACTTGAAATTCTAAACAATATTTTAATAAGGGTCTCTCATTTTTCATTTTGAACTGGGTCTTAAGTATTATGTAACTGGTTCTGGATAAACACATTCTCTCTTTAATTGTATTAATAGTACCTATGAAAATCTAGACAAATTAGACTCTTTCTTGGAAACATCCACACTAGGGAAGATGAACTAAATCATGTTATAGTTACAAACTAAAACTTTAGTATCTTAAAAAAAAAAAGAAAAGGATTCATTTCTTGGTCATGCTATTCATCTATCATAGATCGCATGGAGACTCTGTTTTACATTATCCTGTTATTACTGATCTCTATGTCTAAAATATTTTTAAAGACTTAAAAATATAATCTGGAAAGCAGAGAGATTAAAGGCTATATTAATCAGAACCCATTGCCAATAAGAGGCAAAACTTCTTCAATAATGAAAAATATTGTTTTCCCTTTTACCAAAGCTTTTTTTAATAATCCACTGCTAATGAGTAAATAAAGGAGAAAAAGAGATCTTTTCCCTTACTACATTTGTGTTGCTGAAGATAGTCTCAAATGCTAAGTTACAGACTAATTTTGAATCATCATAGACCCAAAATAGCAAATGTACTACAGCATTGTGAGTTTCTTATATCCATTTGCACCTCAAGACCAACATTGCTTTCAATATTTCCAGTAGGAATTGTCACTGAATGTCTTACAACATGCTTTGAAAGGTGCTCTTTTAACACTAAATCAATAATCTGACCTGACTTCTCATGACTGCTCTTGAGAAGACCACGTCCCAGTCCATAAGCCAGCCACTTAGCACTGCTTTCAATTAAAAAATAATACGTTTTTTTGTTTTCATACATGCTGACCCTCTGTCTCAATACTGGAGTATTTATTCCCTTTCTTCCTGAAAACCACATTCACTTGCATTCCTTAGGTCAGTGAATTCTTTAGGTTCCAACTAAAAAGTTACTTGCTTGAGAAAGGAAGACTGCCTACCCCAGGTGAGGTGCTTCTCCTCTGAATGCCCGTCCTACCATACACTATCTCACCACAGCACACGTTTGCTGATCCATTCAAGTATTTGTTTGCTTGCTTGTGTTTATTAGGTTATGAACTCTCAGAAGACAACGGCCCAGTTATTTTTTCATCAATAAATATCTAGCACTTATTACAATAAATATTATTTGGATTAATTTAAATAGACTGGTTTATGAAAGAGCCTAAGAATTAATAGAATAAAATGTTCATTTAGAATTTGAAAAGAGTATTCATTATGTAATGTAATTCTGTATGTTCCCACTTATATGGAAGTTTTTCTATAACTGAAAGAAAAAGGAATTGTTTACAGCTACTTTTATTTCCATTACATATAAGCAAGTCAGACTATGTTTTCCTGGGAGCCATTATACCTAGGGAGGCAATATCCATAAGCAGCTTGGAGGTAAACTGATAATTCAAATGTTGATGGTTCTATTACCTCTCCTTCTAACAGAATCTATAATTGTATGTAATCACTTGGTATTCTTCCAACACATTTTGCTTATTTTAAAAACAAGAGTGATGAAATGGGGTATATGGGTATAATGACATATCTGGTGTAAAGAAGCAACTAAAATTTTTGAATCTGTTTTTGTGTATGACCTTGGAAAGTCCTTTTATTTCTAGTATCTTTTTTCTCTAAAATTAGTATAATAATATTTATCCCACAGGGATATTTCAAGGAGCACATGGGAAACGTGCGTGGACATACTGTGTAAAGTGCAAGGAGTTATAGACAAATGAGAATTCATTAATTAAGATAAATTTTCTTAAAATAAATAACTTAAATACATAGTTCATGGAAAAATATATATGTGTTTCTAAGAGTATAGAATATATTACATTGGATTAATATATGTGGGTAGATAAAACATATAATAAACATCACATATACAGTAATGAAGCATTTATTGAAAGAAAAATTTCAAATATATACATATCTATGGTTATTATTTTTAGAGGGTGGAGCTAAAGTAGGCTTACAGTTGTCTATATAGAATAATACAATAATTATTACATTTGATTTCTGGCTGAGATGGAAGCATATGTGGATATGCTTCACTTCCTAGTACAACCAAAATAAGAACAACAACCAATTAAAAAAAAAAAAAAAACAAACAGAACTGCCAGAAAATTGAACTGTTTGGAAGCCCAAAATCAAAGAGTTAAAGAAGAAACATTCATCCACAGGTAGAGGGGCAGAGACAGGCAGCCAGGGCAGAGAGGACATGCAACAAGGCAGCAGCTGGCAGACCAAGTGGTCCCACATTCACATGTGGATAAATCGAGAGGAACAATGGGGGACAAGACAGACCACAACCCAGGGTTCCAGCGCATGGAAATTAAAGCCTCAAAATCTCTGGTTATAAAAACCTGCGGGGGTTGTGGTGGTGGGAGAAACTGCCAGTCTCACAAGAGAGTCCATTGGATGGGCTCATGGGATCCTAGAATGTACACAAGTCTATGCACCCAGGAATGAACACCAAAAGGGAGCAATTTGCTTGTGACAATGGGGGAAGTGACTGAAAGCAGTGAGAGCTGAGGAAGCACACTGTTCCCTCTCTGACCCCTCCCCGACACACAGCACCACAATGCAACAAAGTGGGTTGCCCTGTCCTGGTGAATACCTAAGGATCCACATCTTGCAACATAACAGGTGCACTAACACAAAGAAATATAGTCCAAATGAAATAACAGATCAAAACTCCAGAAAAAGAACTAAGTGACAAGGAGGAGGTGGAGGAAGATGGCGGCGAGTTAGGAGGAACAGAGTTTACGTCCTCCTACCCACTGGTTGATTTTCTGAGGAACGGGGCAAAAACGCAGCAGTATTCCAACACATATGATGATTGATGCTCAAGATTACAGGGGAATTTGAACATTCACACGGTAAGCAGAGAGCATCGGAAGGAAAGGGTCCCCATCGGGACAGGCCCGGGGAGTGGGGTGGGGCTTCGGTCCCAGACCCGGCAGCCGCCCGGATCGGACGCAAGATTCTTGGGGAGGGGGCCAGATTAGGATTTGAGAGTAGTCAGATGCTTGTTTTGGCTGGAGAG
>PVJI01030654.1:0-13862 GCA_004026765.1 Micronycteris hirsuta
GCTTAGATCAGAATACTATCCTTTGCGATTTTAAAGGAAACTCAAATGCATAGACTATTTTGAGATAATACTGTTCACAGTGGTTCCTTGTGGAATAAGGAATTATGAGTGGATGGGAGCAAGACTTCATTTTTATTCTGTATTTTTAAAAATTTATTAATTTGAGAGAGCGAGACATCAAATTGTTCCATTTACTTATGCATTCATGGGTGCATCGGGACAACACTCACCAACTGAGCTGCATAGCCCGGGCCTTTACTGTGTGTTCTTTTACACTAAACTAAAACAAGCAAACAAGCCAGCCTTCGAGATGTGTTGCCTTAAACATTACTTAATGGGTGGCGGCGGCAGGGGAATTCAGCTCTACTTCAACCCTCCTCTGAGTTAACATTTAAGTAAATAGGGAATGGCTTTCAGAAGAGGATGATCAATAGTGCTCTGAACTGCCAAGGGGCAGAAAGATTTCTTCCCATTGGAAATCTTTAAAGACACTCCCCCGTCCTGTGCTTTGTAAAGGGCTAAGTGGAGGAAATGGATGCAGGATTCATTACTCCTTTGAATCTTTGGCCTCTGGAGTATTTAAGGAATTGAACCACAGCTGCAGTCACTCTAAATTCAATGTGTAATGTTCTGTGGGTTTTCATTTCTTCTGAGTGAATCATTTTCATTTCTAGCTGGCAGATATTTTTAACTCCCCTTTTCTGTACAGACCTGTCAGTCAAGCCTGCATTCTGGAGCCCCTCTCCATAAACATCAGGGCGGGACCTCTGGCTTCCAGAAAGTCAGCCCCATACTAGGGCACTGACCTCTCTGCAACTTGAACTAGGCATGTGATCCCTGGGTATCCCCCAAAAAGCTATGGTCAGACATTATTTACCTGCCTTTGCATCGTTTTTCCTTTCTCCTGCAGGATTTAGGTCTGTTCCTCTGAAGAATGGGTACAGTGAAGACATTGAGCTGGCTTCCCTCCTGGTTTTCTGTGAGATGCGGCCAGTCCTGGTGAGTGGAGGAGCCCCTCGGGGTTTCCTGAGCTACATCTGCTGGAGGGTAGACATGGTTGATGAGTATGCTTGGCTGCTGGGCTTAAACCCATCGAGAATTATCTAGCCAAACATAACACATCATTAAAAAAGAATTCCTTTCAGTGACAGATCTCCCCATAGGGTCTAGGTTTTTTCTCCCAGCATCCATCCTTCTTGGAGAGTGCCGTATGATTCTATGAGTAGGCTATGTAGTTGGAAAGGTGAAGCTCTTTGGAAGTTCCCCATAGTTTCATTTCAGCAAAGCGAGGCAAAGGCGATGCTCTTTTAGATAAGTTCATCCTTCCCACATGTTTCTCTGCCTGTTGGTCTTGTGTAATCCCTTAAAAAGTCTGAGAGCATCGAACAAGACCTTGTTGTGGGGAAGGATGTTCATAGACCACAGCTTCCCATACTGAGCGGCACTCCTCTTGTGGTTCTCTCTGCCACTGGAGAAGCCTGCCTTTTTAGTCCTTTCCTTTGCCAAGGCCTTGAAGACATTTCACCCCTGCTTTAATTGACCAGTTAGGGAGACATAGAACTATTGGCCTCCTTGAACTATTTGAGACTGGGATAAGTTGCTGAGAACATAGCACCAAGCCGTGGGTATAGCTCAGTTCTTGGGTTTGATGGAATATTTACTGTGATTCTGGAAGTTCAGAATCTTCTTGATGGCCTTGCCCACAGAACAAAACCCACTCAAGTGTGTGTTTTTGCGAGGCCTCACATGTGGCCAATACAATCTCCCCAGATCTTTCCATTCCCTTGCCACAAAACCCATCGTGGGCTGGGGGATTTCTGTGGTCAGTCCAGCTCTCTTGGGATAACCTAGCAAGACCATGGTTCTGGACCCCAGCGGGCTGATGTGGGCTTGGCCACTGCCCCTGGATACGCACCTTGTTTTCTCAGTCTGGTTGTTCTCTGGGTAGAGAAGTCACTGCCTGTCCTGTTGTTCTTCTGGCTATAAGAGCTACACAGTGATTTGGAAGTTGCCTATTTGGGAACTTCCAGAATCTAGCTGAGAACTACCAAATGCTGAGGGAGGGTGGAAGGGGTGGGGATTTCTCTGAACAGCCATAGTCCACGCAGTAAAAATTCATGAACTCAATTCAGAGGAGAGAACGTTAGCTTTTTCTGCATAGCTGCTTCTCTTGCATTTGGTTCATGACAGTTTTACACCCCAAAGCATTTTAGAAGCATCGGAACGAAAGAGCATGCAAAAGTAAGAAAAGACAGAGAGCAGGAAAAACAGGAAGCAGAGACTTAAAAGACACACTAGTTGGGGGCCCTAGACCCTCACTGGGGGCGAGGCAGCCAAGGCATCATCTTTTGTTGGTAAAAAATAAGCTTATGATGATGAAATTTGGTTGCAAAAGGATAAGGAGATAGAGGATAAAAGGTTTTCCATTTTGGAATAATTTTTAAGTGGTAGTGCTTTGGACGCTGTCAAAAATAAATGCAGTGTTTATGTAAAAATTTTAGTTTTCACTTGAACCTTGAATTGTGGATCAAAAAAATCACCTTTTGTGATTTTTCCAATGATAGAAATACCTGGTCATTAAAGTTCATATCAGTTTCTCCCTTTACCAGGCGACTGAGCCAGCCAAGGTGTCCTTATTGAGAATGAGCAGGTCTTCCACTTCTACTCTTTTAGACTAAATTATGCGTTTGTCAATTTATCCTTAATAAAACTATTTGAAGTCTTTAAGGAGTCCATTAAAAGACTTAATATATATTATTTTGTATAAATAAGTTTTTAAAACTGCACCCAGCGCAGCCTATGTGGAAAACACAGCCTTATCATTTGGGTGAAGGGACGAGCAGGTAAAGCTAGGGTCTGGTCTGTCTGCTCCCTTCATTTCCGGGCCGACGCATTTTTATGGAGATGTAATAGTGGTAATGATGCAGATGCTGTGTGCATGTGTAGTTTTTGCTTTTTGCACTGCTGACATCTGGGGCCAGATCGTGCCCTGCGGGAGCGGCCCAGCGCGGTGCAGGGTGCTCCGCAGCATCCCTGCCCCGACCTACTAAATGCCGGAAGCAGCCACACCCCCGCCCCTTGTAGAACAGCCCAGACTATCTCCAAACATTGTCACATGTCCCCGGGTGGTAAAAAAAATCATCCCTAGTCAAGAATCACTGCTTTAAAGCAAGTTTATAAGCAGTTTTCCTGCTATTACCTAATATGCATTGGCATTGAATGACTGACAGATTTTTCCATCAAGCTGATCAACCATAGATTAAACATCCCCCTGCATTGGGCGTTTAGATGGAATCCACTTATAAATAAAGCTCTCGATCATCTTCATGGGGTTACTCTTTTCCTCCTATAATTCAGAATTAATTCCTTAGGATTGATTCCCAGATATGGAGTTAGTGGGATCAGTTCACTGAGCAGGATGGCAAGAAGGTAAAACCTGGGCCGTCAGCAGAAGCCTGGAGTAAGTAAGTTTGCAGACCCTTGGCTCAGACAAGCTTACTTCTTCCCGGCCCACTGACAGAGCTGGGATTCTGTTGCCTGGGGAAAGGAAACCAACACTGCCTCTCCATGTACATAAAACCCTTTTGCAGACATTTCAGCGAAAAAAAAACCAAGCGATGAAAGTGGTTTCCACTGGCGGTCAGACAGCATTCATCTAGGCACCGCTGTGCAAAGCTGCTGGGGGCAACTTGGAAACAGCGTAAATAATGCAAATAATTAGGTACCGCTGGCAGCAGAGAAAGTTACCATATTTAAAAGAAAATGTGTTTACCCAGACTCGGGTGGGGGAAGCCCCATGCTGTTGGGGATGCCAGAGGAGGGTGGCAGAGGAGCAGGGGCGTGGTGTGGGTTCCGGGTACCACGCTATTTCTCTGCGAAGGAACTTGGAAGAAAAGTTGTTTGAGCATGTGTAAATTCTATTTCAGCTGCTGGTTTTCGAGCTTTTATTTAATTCCACATCTTTCACCTGGCTCTAAGCCGCAGGTGTCATTGGCATTTCTGCCCCTCACCGTTTCTGGGAAGCCAGGTCGGGCTGTGTTCTGTAGACCTGGGCTTTCTTGTGCCCAAGGTCAAACCTTGTTTTATCACCGTATCCCTGTGATGTCAGGGATGGACTGATAAACAGCTTCGCGAGAGATTTGTCTGAGCAGCTGATTGATCCAGTGAGGGCTGAGATGGAGTTTACTCATAAAACATTTGCTGAGATAGAGTTTAAAGCCCCAGAAAACTGTCAATAAGCACTTTAAACCCCTTCTGTAGAAACCATTTATTTACATGTCACAATTACTTTGTCAATTCTCAGTCCTTTACTCAGGTGTGTGTATGGTTTACAAAGAGCATTTTCAGTACCATTTTATTACTGACTATATTTAATTTGAAGCAGGAAAAGAAAAGAAGGAGGGATTTGAAAAAATTCCCATAAATAACCTGTATATAACCACTGTTAGCACTTTGGTATATTTCCTTTGCCTGATAATTTTTTGTATATATCTTCATGGTGAGAGTCATCTAATGCATATGAATGTGTGCCCTTTACCACTTCACAGATGACTCTACACATTTTTCTATGTTATTACATGATTTTCCAAGCCATTAATGCCTGTTTCATTAGGTGTGGGTTGTTAATTCACTTAGCCATTCTCTTACTGATGGACAGTTAGGTTATTTGTAGTTTGTTACTCTATAAATAATGAAAGTCTTTATATAACACTTTTTGATTAAAAATTATTTCCTGAGGCTAGATATTTAGTAATGGAATAATAGATCAAAGAGAGAGAGGAAAAAGACCATATATGTTTGGATACATGTTGAATTATTCTCTGAAAGTAAATAATTTCTTTTAAGGTGACGTATTATATCCATTCCTGCCTTTAACTGAAAAGGGCGTTTACTCAACTGATCTAAACTTGGGAGATTCAGAAAAATGGGACAGGAGAAAGTATGGAAACTTGAATATTCCATCCTAACCATCATCATTGGGCAAGCTGGCAGTAGCTGGAGGGTGTGTTTGAGAAAACTGGCTGCCCTGGGATCTCTGAGTACTGCTCCCTGGGCGGATGGTGTTTAGCTTTGCACTGGGTGGGAGCTAAGCTGCAGGGGTTGGACTAGCCTAGTGGAAAGGCCAGCATGCTGTGGTTCCCGGTGAGTGCTCAGCCACAAGACTCATGTGAGTCCTTTTGCAGAAAGGCTCCAGCGCACATTCCAGAGTCAAAGAGGACCAGGACGGGGAGGCGCAGTCTGGAGCTGAGGTGGTCCTGGTTTTTGAGGTTAGGGAAGATTTCCTTACAGTTGGGGAAACCCAGAGGCACAGAGAAGGATCTTCCTTGTACATAAATAGCTACGTTTGCTAGTTTGCCCGGTCACTCCCTAAGAGCAGAAACTGCTGTGCCGGCCACGAAGACCTGACAACTTGACGTGACTACTGAACAGACAAAACCATGAGGACACAGTGAGAAAAAGAACTGGTGCAGAGGAATGACAGGAGGACGGACCCGGGTGGACGTGGTGCAGGTGGAGTTGAAATAGAGCCATTGGACACGGCCAGTGAGAACCCTCACTCCTAAGTCATGAGAGCTTCCACAGATATCCAGGTAGAGCACTGGAAAAGACTTTGTGGAATTTCAAACAAAAACCCCATTTCTTGAATTAAAAAATTCAGCATATGTAATTGAACAAAAGTAAAATAAAATTAAAAAAATAATTCAGCATATGAACACAGGCATTCACATCAGTGACCTAAAAGATAACATGAAAGAAATGTCTCACAGTCGAGAGTGCTTGAGAGGCTCACTTGATTCCTGAAGGGTTGAATAGAAAACACACTCAAGCCCTGGCTGGTGTGGCTCAGTGGATTGAGCACAGGCCTGCAAGCCAAGGGGTCTCTGGTTCGATGCCCAGTCAGGGCACATGCCTGGGCTGTGGGCCAGGCTCTCAGTACGGGGCACACGAGAGGCAACCACACATTGAAGTTTCTCTTAAAAAAAGAGAGAAAAAAAGAAGAAAAAAAAAGAAAACACACTCACCCTAGCTGTATTTTAATAAAAGTTTTGAATTCCATGGATAAATAATAAAACCTGAACTTCCCAACACATGAAATTATCTACAGAGAAAATCAAATAAGTCTAACACTAGATTTGTCCACTTCACATTGGAAACTAAACTTAAAACACATGCACTAAGCATTCATCTTAAAAATTTTATAAATACTCAAACTAAATGGAGTTGAAAAGTCAACTGGATGAAACACAAAACAAAGACAATAGAAAACAAATGCTGATTCATTGAAAAGACCAACTAAATAAACTCTTTTCCTCCTTGCTGAAGGAACAAGGCAAGAGCAAAAACACGTGGGAGTAAATATGGAAAAGAGGACTGAACCTCCAAATAATGAGAAGATATAAATAAATTGGTTATATTAGGGCAAATGGGTGACTACCTTGAAGAATGTAAATGGGCTAAAATTGTTTCAAGAAGTGTACAAAACTTACAAAATCCTATTGGAAACACTTGAAGGGTCATAAAACACCTATCAGATAAAACAGGTATCAGATCTAGGTGGTTTCATAGCTGTGTTCTATCTGGACATAAAGGACATAATTCCAAGTTTAATGCATTGACATCAATAGAAAAATGGAAATGCTCCAATTAATGTCTTGAAGCTATATAACTTTCATATAATAATTGGAGAAAGATAGTACCCCATCTCTCCTCCCCCTCATACTGCATTTATAAATGGCATCATGGCTTGATGTCATTTATGATTACAGATGGTAAAATTCCAAAAAAAAATTAACAAGTCATTTCCAGCTATTTACTAGAAGAACAATGTATTACAACCAGGTAGTTTATTGTGATAATGCAAGGATGGTTTAACACTGGCACAATGAGCAACGCATTTAGTGAGAAAAAGCATAAACCACTAGATGGCACAAATGTATCAAGTTAAATGAAGTAATCAGTATAAAGTGTGGTGAGGAGGTAAAACTCCCTATTCACAAATTATGGTTACATATTTACAAAAACAAAGGCTATAATTTTAAGGAGACTGATTTTTGTTTGGTATTTATTAAGTCTAACCACTTTATTCTAGAAAATACGGGCTGGGAAGCAGGGACAGATGAGAAATCTCATTCATGATATTAACAAAAATTATAGCAACATATTAGGAGAAATGTAAATAAGAAAGGTACAGGGCTTATGAAACAACACCTCAGTAAGTAGAAATATGTATCAACCCTTCCAAAATTAATGTTTGATTGGAATCAGGTATTGGTATAAATTCACTTTTAAAAATTTGGAGAGAGGCATACAGATAGGTAGATACAGAGTACATGTGTTTGCATCAGTCACTGTGCACACACACATATACACATACACACACACTGTGGCTCTGTCTGCTGGGAGGACCTAGAACCAGTGACACCCCAGGAGCCATGCGCACACCTAAGCACCCTGGTTTTGCTTTTAAATATCATTCTCCAATAAAGGTAATCAGAGCTCTTTACACAAGTGGTTGATTCCAGAGTTGAGACAGATGAAATGTAAAATGAGCCTGGACTATCTGGCAGTTCCAGTAAATAAGCAAGTGCTGAAAAAAGGATGGGGGACATGTCATTGATAGGAACACCCCAAAAGGGCTCCCAGTGACCAAAGTTGGAACAATTTGAGCAACAAAGTAATGATATCAGATTATAACATATAGAATAAAACTATTCACTCATGGACATGTGAATATTTAATAATTAAATGAGAGAGAAGAGAGAGCTCTTTCTTACAGAAGAATTCCAATTTATAAATGTAAAACGAATGTGAGAACTAGAAAATCACTGTTGGAACGCCACAGTAAGTGATTGCTACAGGTAAGATCTCCCAACAGATGCTAAAGTGAGTGAAAGTCTGAGGAGAAACAGGATATTTGTATAGTCTCAAAGTGTCTACCTTCAGGAAATTTATTAATTGGAAAGAGAAAAATAGCAGCTTGATACCGGATGAACCCAGTACACACCATCTTAACCGAATGATCGGCGTTACCACCAGTGAGAAGACGCCTCCTGAGAGGGGAACGTCACTTCTGCGCCATTCTTGCCAACGCTGCCTAACTGCGAACAAATCATGAGAAAACACCAGGCACACCCAGATGGTGGGATGGTGTATAAAATTACCCACCAGTACTCTTCAAAAGTGGCAAGGTCACAAAAGATGAGACTGAGAAAATGCCACAGGGTGGTGGACTCCAAGGAGACACAGGAACTAAATGCAGTGTGGGGTGCTGGACTGGATATTGGAACAGAAAAAGGACATTGGCAGAAAACCAAATAAAATCTGTAGTTAGCAGTATTGTGCCAGCATTAATTTCTTGATATTGATGATTGTACTCTGTGCAGGATGTTAACCCTGGGGAATCTTGGTGTGTAGGGTATATGAGAGTTTACTATTCTATTGCAACTTTTATGTAAGTTTTAAAATTTCATCATAAAATAATTAAACGAATAAAGCACCGGGGAAGGGGCGGGGGAGACAAAAACTGAAAAACTAAAGGTAGAGAACTCCATGAAGATTTTGTCACAGGCCAGGTGCAATTTATTTATTACCAACGATGTTCTCTAAGAATTCAAGGGTCTTAAATTTAAAAATATCTATACATACTCATTTAAAACAAGGTGTTACAGGAGGTACAAGTGGGGAAAACTCTAAAATCATAATATAAACATAAACTGATATAACCCAAAATAGACATATCTCCATGGGGGAAGATAAGAGAGCATGCGGGGAAAATAGCCAACTATTTCCCTGAAGATAATACCTAAAAACTGAGAAACCAAGAGCATGCAGCATAAGCATTTTTTAAGAACTGTCGATAATCAAAGAAACAACTATTGATTTGGGGGAGCAGGGGTCATGAGGGGCGCGGGGTGGTGAACAAGGAGACAGCTGGTTTGGAGGAACAATCCCTATAGTACTTCTTGACTCTTTCAACTCTGTGCACACAAAAGTATTACAAGCTGAAATTGAACTTGAGGATGTAAGTGGGAGTCGATGATACATTGACAAGGAGCATATGAGTTATTTATGAACCTTTGCTGTGAACGTGAGAAGAGAGATGGGTCAGTTGGTGGAGGGGGATGTGGGGTGAAAGCAGAGCTTTTTAAGGTATGTTTGCACGCTGCTGGAGGGGATGAGTTCCTAGCGAAGGGCAGCGGTGATACAGGAGAGAGAAGGAATGTGCATGGAAAGAACTGAGTAGGAGAGAAGAGATGGGACCCTGGAGCCAGCAGGAAAGAAGGCAGCGGGTGTGGTACAGGGGCCCGGGGTGGGCAGATCTCCCTCCCATGTCATTTCTTCTGTGTTGTCTGTGAAACAGGAAGCAAGGCCATCAGCCGAGACTGGGGAGGTTTGAGGAGAGCCTGACATGTGAAACAGTCATTTTAAGAGAGCAGGAAAAAAAAATTCCTTAGCGGAAATAGGTGGTACTGTTTAATGTGCTTCCATGATATATTCATTAATATTTTATTTAGGATTTTTGCACTGGTTTTCACCGAGCATTCAATCTGTAGTTTTTGGTCAGGCTTTGTTACACTGGCTCATTAAAATTACTTGGAGACAGATCTTCCTTCTTTCTCAGGGCTGTGGCACATTTTTAATAGAACCGGAGTTAACTCCCACCTACATATACCAGATGTTAAAGACATCATTTATGAAAGTTCTTGGGCTTGATTATAAAACTTTCTCATTTTCTTTCAGAGTTAAATTGGTCTTTTCAATTATTTTCTCTTATGGGATTATTTTCTATAATAGGAAATATAGATGTCTATTTCTGTTATATATATTGGAGCTAGAGCCTTATAATAAGTAAATATGAACACATATATTCATTATCTCTCTTATCATCTTGGTTTTTATTTATTTCACAGGTTCCTTCCATTTCTTTTTATCTGTTGTTGTATGTCTATGCTGATGTCTTATTTGGACTTTCACACGTTTCTAGCTTAGATAATGGATTATCTGCTTCATTGGTTCTATTTGCGTTTTTCCCACAGAACCCGGCTCTTGCATTTATTTTATATTTTTATATTGAATATTTTGGTTTTCTGATTCAGCCATTTCCATGTTTACCTTTACTGATTCAGTCTGCTTTCCTTAAACTTCTACTGATTTTATAACTCCTGTGTTTGGATACTTAATTCACTTATTTCACTTTTGTGACTAATGCAGTAGGCACTGAAGGCTGCATAAATAGACGATTCAGGGCAAGATGGGCTTCACTTTTCCAAAACACCCTCCAGAAAGAGAGATTTGGCGAGTGCCCAGTACTCAGGCTTGCTTGAGGGATTGGGATAAAAGTGGACACAGTCCTGCAGCCTGTACTATTCCTGAGAGGCCAGAACCCCCAGCCATCCCCCTAACACTTAGTTGGTCCTGCCTTGGGAGCCCGCCCCACCCTGCATTTACAACATTCAGAAAACCAGATACCAACGTACAGATTCAAGGCAGGAATCATCCTTCCCATCCCAGGTGAGCTTGAGCATTAAGATTTTAAGGCATTCAGGGAAAATAATGCCAATAGCTAACAAATGTAAAAGCAAGAGAATTCACTCCAGTGAATCCGCAAATGACTCTGAAGTAAAATTTTTTTTCCAGAGCAAACCCAAAAACTAGTATTTTAAAAGAACAACCCTTCTTACTATTAATCAAGGACACATAGGCATGATAGGATCAATTAGGAATCCTGGAAATACAATTTGAAATATTATGAAAAAAATTGCTGCCCTGGCTGGGTAGCTTAGTCAGAGCACCATCCCAATACACCAAGGTTGTGGGTTCAATCTCTGGTCAGGGCACATACAAGAAGCAACAAATGAATGCATGAATAAGTGGAATAACAAGTAGATGTTTCTCTTTCTCCATCTCTCTCTATCCTTGCCTCCCTTCCTCAAAAATCAATTAAATAAAAAATACTGCTTTAAAGCTTTGTAAGTGGGAAACTCCAGGAAGGATGCAGTTAAAGAAAGAATTAGTCATTGTGAAGATTATGTTAGAGAAATTAGCTTTGAATGCAGCAAGACAAGCTATGAATATGAAAAGTAAGAGTTAAAAAAGGGATGGTAGGATGAGAAACTTCAACATAAAGTCGTTGAGGTGTTGATGACTGAGGATTTTCCAGCCCTGAGGAGACACGAGCGCTCCAACTATAAACACAGCCGTATACAACTGTACAGATCTGTGCATAGACACATGTTTCATTGACTTGGCAGAACCAGGGGAAATAAAGTTGTGAAAGAGAGAGAGAAGATAGATTTATATTAAAAATTCAGTAACACTCCCACCCACAGCAGCAGCAGCCTAAAGACTAAGGGGCATCTTCAAAATGGTTTAAGAAACAAGCTGCCAGTCTAGACGCTTTGTATCCTAATAACAGTCACTCAAGAGTGAGGGCAAAAGGAAGGTACTTTCAGACACACAAAGGAAGATCATTTAGTGCTAATAAACCTTTGCAAAAGAACTTCCAAAATACTCTTAAGCAAGCGGGAATACAATGCCAGAAGCGTGGTGAGCAAAGAAGTCAGTAAAATATATTAGAAAACAGAAATAACTGAAGACTTGGAGAAGAAAAACAAACTAAATTTTTGTGTGAAAACTCAGACTCAAAAGAGAAACAGGTAATAATTGTCTCCAAATTCTAAGAGTTATGGAGGGAGTCGTGAGTGGAAGGGGTGCTTAGAGTGGACGGTGCTCCATGTCTTGACTTGGTGGTGGCTTCACAGCTGTTTGCTTTATAGTTTTTCATTAAACCGTGTACAGTAAGTCCTCACTTAACATCCTCAATAGGGTCTTGGAAACTGCAATGTTAAAACAATGTTAAACAATGAGCCCTGGCTGGTGTAGCTCAGTGTATTGAGCGTGGGCTGGGAACCAGATGGTCCCGGTTCGATTCCCGGTCAGGGCACATGCTTGGGTTGCGGGCCAGGTCCCCTGTGAGGGCCATGTGAGAGGCAACCATACATTGCTGTTTCTCTCCCTCTCTGTCTCCCTCCCTTCTCCTCTCTCTAAAAATAATTAAATAAAATCTTAAAAAAAAGTGTAACTTTCTTAAAAAAAAACAAAAAACAATGTATAATGAAACCAATTTTACTATAGGCTAATTAATATAAACGAGTTAAGCTCCTATAGCATATTTCTGGTCACGGAAACATCACCAAACTTCTAAATAATGACCCAAAATACTTCTAATGCTGAACATCGCAGTAAATGTGAGCTAGACATACATTTAAGAAAAATTAATAAAACAAGTAATATAATTCTTCCCCAGCCTGCTTATTCCACTTCAGGGGCGCAGGTGGCCTGAGGCTGCCCCAGCAGCTGACGGCGCCTGTCTAGCACAGGGCGCACTCACACATGCACCCCACTCACTCGGACCCGGGCAGTGTAGACACGCCGGTTCGTCTGACCTGCATCTCTGGGACGGGGAGGAGGGCAAAGTACCTGGGGAAAACCCGCACAGACATGGGGAGAACGAGCAGACTCCCCACAGAGGCCCTGGCTGGAAGCAAGTTTTTTCTCAGCGTTATAACAAAAGGACGTCGAAGGGAACATTATTCAAGGCCCTGCTGTATATGTTTACTTTTCTGAATGTTATGTATTATTTTACATATGTGGAATACTAAGGACTAAATTATATAACACGATATAAAAAGCTTTAGGATTTAGAAAAAAGATAAAGAGCTTTAATTATAAAAGCATTAGTAGAAAAGGTAGACTTTGAACTTAACCTGAATAACCAATGGTCATTACGTATATGAAAGCAACAGAGGTGGTTTTCTTCTAGGTGGGGAGAAGGGGAAAAAGATCATTTGTAGTACAGGGTTAATATTTAAATGGGCTGTTTGTTTTGCTTTGCTTTATTCTTAACAGGAAGGAAAGCTGATCTCCTTGAGGAAGGGCATACCCTTAAGCGAAGTCATTAGTGATTGTTCCCAATGCCTCCCTCAATACACTGAATTAGTCACCAAGGACTGGTCACTCTCCCTCCACTCCTCTGCACCTTTGTGAGTGGCCGGAGTAACCTGCACCATCACTGTCCCCACTGTCCAGAGTAAGGTTCGACCTGTTATCCTGAGGGCTGTCCATGATGGTTTGTCAGGGCATTAAGGTAGGGGAAAAAATTGTACAGCAAGATATGGCCCGAATCCATTTTTATAAAAATAAATGACAGAAGAAGCTCATTTGTGTACACTGATGTGAGAGAATATTTGGGCTCAGACACTGCAAAGTTTACAGGTAGACTTGCTTCACTCACAGCTGGATCCAGGTGCTCCCCAATGGTTCTGTCTCCCTCTTGTGGCTTCATTCCCAACTTTATATGACAGCAGAGGGGCCACCATCAACTGGAAACAGTCATCACTCAGCAGAGCCTCCCCCCAAAAAACTATTATTTAACCAAGAGCACAAACCAAAGCCCCATGGATGCTTCTAATTGGCCTGGCTTGGGTCATGTGCCTGGAGGTGGTGGGGAGCAAGACATCAGCACTGGCTAGAATTGAGTCACATGCCTATCTGTGGGGCATAACCTATGTCACCTTGGATTTTTGGGGGAGGGAAGTACAGCCCTATTGAAATATAATTTATTTATCATGCAATTCACTCATTTAAAGCGTACAGTTCAATGGTTTTTAATATACTCACAGTTATTCTGCCATCACCATGATCAATTTTAGAACATTTTAAAAAAAAATTCTTCCCTTTATTGCACTTTACTGGTATTACATTTTTATTTTATTTTTATTTTTTAAATATATTTTATTGATTATGCTATTGCAGTTGTCCCATTTTCCCCACTTTATTCCTCTCTGCCCTGCATCCCCCCG
>PVJI01030655.1:0-13909 GCA_004026765.1 Micronycteris hirsuta
TTTTTTTTTTCTTTTCTTTTTCCCACAAGAGAACTTACAAATAGTTTTAATGAAGGTCCCTACTGGATGGGTTTCCGTGGTTCCCGTCCCCGAGGGCTGGAGCTTCCCCACCTGGCTCTCTCCCTGCTCCGAGTTCGGAGCGTGAGGCCGAGGCCAAACAGGCCACCCCGGCAGCCGGCTGAACGTTCAGAGCTGCCCAAGAAGACGTTTGCCCCTCTACACCCAAAACCCTGCTCCCCCCCCCCCCCCCCGCTACAAAGTGTATCGGAAATGCTACTCGCAGCACGTCTCTGCAGGATCACTTTTAAAGAGCATTCAAATAATACAAACTGACAATCTAGTTCTCTAGAACCCTCGGTGCACTGGAAAGGGGTCTCTGTGCAACGGAGCGCAGCGTTCTCCAATGTGAAAGTCTGCAGCTGGGTTCTTCGGGTACCGCTTGAGGTTCAGTCTGGAATGTGAGCACCGTACGGGGGGGGGGGGGGGGGGGGGGGGGAGGAAGAGGAAGCCGAAAAGGCGGGAGGCTTGGGAGATGATTACAGTAACCTCGTCAACCTGGAGCCCTCACGGAATAAGGTTCCTAGAGCGCCGGGGGTTAGGAAGGGTCCACCTTTGGAAGGAGCCCACTTTCTGAAGTTCCCACCATTTTGTTCAATAATGAAAAGATAAACAACCCAATTTTTTTAAAAAATGGGCAAAGACTTCAATAGACATTTCTCCAAAGAAGATACGCAAATGGCCCGTGAGAACATGAGAAGATGTTTAACATCACCGGTCATCAGGGAACTGAAAATCCAAGTCACAACGAGACACCCCCCACACACACGCTATAATCCGCAAAATTGAAGACAACACACTTTGGTGAGGACGTGGGGAAACGGAACCTCCTTTGCCGCTGGAGGGGCACCACAGCGCAGCCACCGTGGAGACCGGAGTGGTGGCTCCTCAGAATGCGCACCCAGAGCTACCGTTCCACTCCTGGGGTGCACGCCCAGGATAGAAAACGGGGGCCCGGACAGGGTTCCGACAGCGCGTTCGCAGCAGCGTCATCACAAGGGCCCCCCGCCGGCGACCGGATAAAGCCAATGGGTCCACCACACGGCGGCCACCACAAGAAGGGCAGTGCTGATGTGTGTGCCTGGCGCACCACGCCACGGGAAGTAAGCCAGTTGGGAAAGACAGACATCACGGTCCCGCCAGCACGAAAGACCCGGAACGGCCACATTCATCGAGGCAGAGAGCAGGCTAAGGCTGCCGGGGCCGGGGAGAGGAGAAATGGGAATGGTCACTTCGTGGGGACACAGTTTCTCTTGGGGGCGATGAAAATATCTTGGAAATCGATGGTGGTGACGGTTGGAGAACACTGTGAATGTAACTAATATCATCAAATCTGTGCACATAAAAATGGTTTAAACCGCAAATTTTGTTATGTGCACAGGGTCCCGCAGAAACAAGGCCTGCTTGAGTGTGGGCGGCAGGGTAATAACATGGGTGTAATAACTGATAGTTTTAATTTGAACACTTACCTAAAATGTCACATGGTGTGCTTGAGTGTGATACTGTTATGTCCCAGAATTACATGCTCATGATTTTGTCATAAAAAGGAGCGTCATTTGTGCCGGACCCTGTGTTTCGCCGCCGTAAGGAGGGCCCACCGCTGTTTCCAGCCTTTCTGTACCGCCAGTCTTCGGGAGAAGGGCACGTTCCTTCTCCGACTCGCCGGCCGCTCGCAGGCTGCACGGGTGACGGAGACGCAGAGCCCGCAGCACCGACGACCGCACCGATACAAGTGCAGTGAGGGCCCCGAGAGGTGCCACAGGGGCCCGCAGGCCACCCTGGCGGCTCTGGGGGACTTCTGGGGCCAGGTGACGGCGGGGGCTGAGTTTTGAAGGACAGAAAGGACATGGCCCAGCAGAGGGAAGAAGCGGGCACCTGAAAACGTGCCCCGTCTGCATAAGAACAGCTAACAAGAATGGTCAAAACGAGGGCTGATGAACTTCTACTTGCGTTTTTTTTTTTTAATAAAGACAACGCAGTACTGGTGGGTAGGAAACATGACATGACTTGGATGTGTGAGGAGAAAGACTTGTGACTACAGCCATCTACAAAACGAACCTGGACATCGGTCCCCGGCCTCCAAGCCCTCAGCCCCTTTGGCCCCTTCCTCCCTCTTTATGGGCAAAAGTGCTGCATTCTCTCAGCGTCACACGCCTCGCGTGCACTGCGACCTGCTGGGTCCCTGGCTCTGCTTGGGCAGCTGCGGCAGCTATGCCCACCGGGTCCAGACACTGTATGCGGGGGTGGTGGTGGTGGGGACCTGGCTCGCTCGTGTACAGACGAGGGGCACAACCAGCAGACATTCACTTCCTCACAATTCGAGAGGCTGGAGGGCTAGGCTGCAGGTGTGGGCAGGGCTGGCTCCTCCGCAGGCCTCTCTCCTTGGTTTGCAGACGGCGCCTTCTCTCTGGCTGCCCGTGGCCTTCCTCATAACACACCTGTGTCCTACCTCCCCTTCTTGTGAGGCCCCCAGTCCTACTGGGTTAGGGCCCACCCTAGTGACCTCATTGTAACTTGATCACCTCTTTAAAGACCCATCTCCCAATACAGCCACCTTTGAGTTACTGGAGGGCTTAGGGCTTCAACCTATGAACAGGGGCAGGGGGCTCAATGTGGCCTAACGCTGTGGTGCTCACAGCGCATCCGGGCCTTTTAGGTCCCAGCACTTGGAGGGGTATCCACACCCACGCCTGCCTCTGAGCCCCAGCGGCTCCACCAGGGCATCCACGGTTGGCTCTGTGGGGCGGGACAGTCAGGCTGTATTTATTCCACACCCCATATGCACACAATGCCTCGTTTGGAATGAATAAGAAAGGGGTGAATTTACTGACACTGCCAGCTGGCTGGAGTCAGTGTGGGGAGCTGCCTGGCTTCGCCCTGTGTCCTCGCCATAACCCTGTGCTGTGCCTGGTCAGCACAGAGGCCTTTGTCTCGGAGAGCGCTCCCGGCCCAGCCCAGTTCCAGCGCCCACTTGTTCCCGACTCGCTTCTCCGCGGGGCGGTGTGGGTGTCAGCCTCCCCCCGACGACGGAGTCGTGTGTGTACTGCTCCCAAAGCTCTTGAATGGCCTCAACAGCCACTTTTTGCCCTAAGATTTGATACTAAAATTGGACGCTGCCACTGTATTTATGGTGGTGGAGACATGAAGCCAATAACAAAGGAAAGTCTCTGTTCACAAGGGGCCCAAGCAACAGCGCTCATCTCAGGACACTGATGGGGACTGCGGGGACACTGACACGCCGTTGAAAGAGACGGGGCTGCAGGCGGGCGGACTTGAGGCCTCTGGGGGCGGGAGTGGTCAAGGTGGCATTCCTGCCCTCCTCCAGAGCTGCTCAGTGCATCCACACAACTTAATTGTCCCTCCCTGCTCAAAACCACGGGGCAGACGCACACTTTAAATGCTACAGACTTTCCAGAAGCAGAACAGTCTCTCTTCATGAGAAGGAAGGGTGCCACGAAGCCGCACACTTGCCTGCCGCTCAGTGCGCCTGGAGCACAGCCGCACACCGAGGTCTCCCCGAGTTGTAGGGGCAGACCTCAGCCTGCTCCCCAGGAAGCCGAGAGGCCAGACTTCCAAACGGGTCCCGACTGCTGGGGACAGAGACGCTGAGCGTCTTCTACAACAACTTCTTGGACATGAAAGATCTTTTTTCCTCATTTCTCTCCAAATATATATCCAACTCAGCTGTTCCCACTGCAGTCTACAGAGCAGAAACCTGGGAACCCATGAGTGGAAATGAGTGGTAAGGGCTGGCTGGAGCAGGTCAGGAGCTCAGTGAACTTAAGGAAGCTCCCAGGCCGTGCCAGGCACTGCCATCTGTGATGGATGGGTGTGCGAATCCCTTCCTCTGGGAGCCCGGAGGCTAACAGGGAAAAACTCGGGACAGAAAATGTCCTTGGGTTCTGACGGGTGCTGGCGCAGAGGTGAGCACAGGCCTGGGAGGAACAGGGACATGGGAGGCCAGAACTGGCAGAGACTGTGCAGCCAGGACACTCAGTTCTGCCACCTCCCAGCTATGAGGTCCAAGGCCACTGTTGGGTCTCTCGGACCCTCGGTGTCCTTGTTAGGAAGTGGCAGAATAACACTCAGCATACAGAGAAGAGTGAAGGTTAGAGATGAGGCATGGTTGAATCCTTCACCCCCAGGGGTTACTCTTACTTTAGCCTGGGTCAATCATGGACAGCTTCCTGGAGGAAGTGGTGCTTAACCTTGAGCAGTATTCTGGACCACCCAAACTACATCACTTCGGTCATTAGCTCATATTCATCAGTGTACTTAACACTCTAGAGAAGTACCTTGTTCGTTTATTTGCTCACTTGTTCGCTGCCCCCCTCCCACTGAGACGTGAGGACCTGTTTCTCCAGAGCCTAGAAGTGGCCTGGTGGGCTGGAGGCCCCGGATAGACAGACCAGCACTTCTCCAGTGCTTGCCCAGCCCACAGGCTGCCTGCACATGTTGTTTCAGGAACTGCTGGATCACTTAATCTGATTTTATAGATGACAGCAAGTCAGGCTCAGAGAATCCAGACTTGAGGTCTTACGTGGTTTTGTGACACCAGCCAGCGACCCTCTGCCACCCCACCCAACAGCAGAAAGGGCCCACATCTGTCTGATGCCTAAGATGGGGCATGGCCCTGGCAAGGCCAGGGCAGTACCGACACAGCAGCTGCCACGAGGGAGGCCTGTGCGCAGGCGGCCGCTGCGGGAGCCGGAGACACACCTGCACCAGAGTCAGAAAGGAAGCGCGTCTGCTGGCAGGAAGCAGGACTCCCGAGTGGCAGTTTCATAAAAAGGCACTGGGTCAGCCTGAGAGACGCTGGTCACACACACATCCCAAGCCGGCCTGACCCACCATCCCCTGCACATGACGGTCACAGCAGGGTGACGAGGCTCAAACTAGAAAGGCCGGGGGGTGGTGGGGCGGGGGTCTTGGTTCTCTTACTGAGGAGGCGGCTTCTAGAGGGCCCGGCACACAGGCCATGTGGGAGCCCAGCCTGTCCAGCCTTCGACACCCCAGCTGAGTCCAGAGAACACAGATGGACTGGACTGGTGACAGCCAGCACGTCTGGTGAGGCAGAGCAGGCCAAGCAGAGAGTGTGAGGACATGAAACGGCCGGAGCGGGGTGTCTGCTGCCTGAGACGGGGGCCACAGGAATGGAAATGAGAAACACAACGCAGAGAAGCAGCGAGCAGGGCTGGCCCGCACGTCCACTCCGGTGAGCTTCCTCCACCGCTAGCCAGGGCAGGCCTCTCAAGTTCAAGGGCCTTCACCTGGGATGCACAGGACAACAAAAGGAAAATAGATGGCATTTTGAAATGACACGAACATGCTTGCCACCATCACTGGTTCCGGAAGTCCCCAGTCCTCGAGTGTCCGCAAGGGAGGCAGAGACAGGAAGTGAGGGCGGCGGAGGGGGGGGGGCACAGGGAGACGACAGGAATGCGAGACGAAGGGGTGAGGGGAGAAGAGACCTCCGCCCCCCACCCCCCGTGGGGGCTCAACTGCCTCAGAGCCCTGGGGGAACGACAATGATGTGCAGCCCTAACTCAGGTACCACTCAGATGACATCTGTGAGAGCATCCCAGAAATGTACCGCGCCGAGTAAGTAGAAGGGACTAACTATAACCAGCGCTAACTCAAACAACCGTGTGTGGTTACACAGTTATTCACCGGCTAGCGCCCCCCCCCCCACCCCACGTGCATGCAGGTTCTCTGGTACACAGCTCCTGATGTTCAGAAACACCATTAGTGACAGCGCACAGGTGGAATTTAAAAAAAGAAAGAAAAGAACCCTGGGTAAGGTGCACCAGCCGCCCGAAGACACGCGCCGTCTGCGCTCCAGCTCGATGCCAGGGCTGCGCTTACCACCATTTGCAAGCACCTCGCCTTTGTTCGCGGAGAGTAACCTGAGCCCCGATTCCCGCGCTCCGGGCTGCCTGCCCGGCGTTCACAGCGGTGGCAATGTGGCAGTGGCAGTGGCAGGGGCATCGTTCAAGGTTGCACGTCCTGACTCCCTGCTGCCCACCCCTGGCCCCTTACCTGACTGCAGGGGCACTCCGTGGGAGGAGCTGTGGCCAGCCAGAGGTGCATCACAGAACCGACAGACTAGCGAGCAGAAAGTGGGTCCGACTCTAAGTGACCTTAAGATCAGCTCCTGTTCCATTCCACGTTTGTTGCTACGTGGTGCGGACGCCCCCGAGTGGGCAGGGACAAGTGTCCCCTTCCTCCCGTGCAGAAGGCAGCCGGTGCAATAAACGGGGGTGGGGGCAGTTAAGAGCCGCGGTCCTATAGCCCTAGACACGATGTCCTCATCTGTACAACAGGGGTGGCAGTGACCTGATATCAGGGGTCGCACTGACAAGACGCTCATATATGAACACCTCTATGTAGAAGCAAGGAAAAGGTAGAGTTAGGGCAAGAATTCCTCTTGCAGTGACCACATTGGCCATGACCCAGCCTGCGCTCCACCAGCAAACGATGGCGGGCCAGGCACCTCCTGAGGCAAGTGACTCCACAGTTAGGAAGGGCGCTGGCTTTTTGAAAACCGCAGCTGAAGTCCGCGGGGGGCCCGAGTGCCGTCACCCTGTGTGGCTACCTCTGAGGCTTCCCCCGTGCCCTTCTGTCCACTGTCTGGCCACAGTGGAGACATGACACTCAACACGGTCACCAGTGGAGTTGGACCAAAGCAAGACGCAGCTGCCCCTCTGGACCCGCCCTGGCTCCTGGCAACTGAGGTCAGGGCGCAGCGCACACGCTGCGGGCAGGGATCATTTGCTCGTTAGGTTAATGGGAAACTAATGACTCTGCGTCTTTGGAGGGACGCGCTGCCAGCTATATGAACGTGCACAGGACTGGTTTTTCCGAGAATCTGCTTCTAACCGAGCGGCAGAGCCGTGTGCTGAAAGCAGACTGGGAAGGTGCGGAGACGGCAGACTCCTCCCCTCTTCCCCGGTAACCCTCGGCTGGCCCGCTGCCAGGGGCTGGGCGCGACAGCCGCAGTGAGAGCCGAGAGGAACGGAGTTCCTCCCGCAGGTCTCTCCCTGTGAGGCGCCGGCGAGGCTGGGTGTCCAGGTTGCTCAACACGAATCCCAGGCAGGAGCAGCACACTGCGCAGACGGGGTAAACACAGATCTGAGAATACGCTGACAAAACGAAACACTGCGAAACCCTTTCCTCCTCCTCCAAAAAACACAGTGCACAGGCAGAGCCGACAGCTGTAGGTAAAAAGATTTAAGGACAGATCGACTTCCACAAGCACCAAACAGGCTGGTAACACCCCGCAGCCCTTGCCACCAAGGCGCCCGAGTGTCAGGCCAGAACATTTCCCGCCCAGTTCTTCCGTCACAACCCTCCTGGACCCCGAGGTCCGGGGCTGGGCCTTTAACAGACAGACCGGGAACTGTCTGTGTGTCCCAAGTTTAGAGTTGGGAGGCATTTTAACTGCTTATGCTTTTACTTGTCTTGAGTTTAAAAGCACAGGAACACATCAGAGAAGATTTTAAAATGTAAAGAGAAATAGGAAGTAACTATCAGCCCCTCCCACCCCAGGTGAAGCTGATGGCCGGGTGCCAAGCTGTTGCTCAGGGTGGGCCTGGGTGTCATCAGGGTGTTGAGGGGGGAGGGCCAGGCTACCCCATTCCAGACTCTCCCTCTGTGCCACCCACGCCCACTTCAACCCCACCACCCCGGAGGGAAACTGCTAGAAAACAGTCCTGACACCACAGGCTGCTTCGCTTCCATGATGACAACGGGCCCGTCTCACCTCCCTCGCCTGTCACCGCAAGGCCAAGGGCAGCTTTCACCTGAGCCTCTCGCGGGAGACGGTGCCTCTGATGGGACTATTCCCATCTTCGGCCATCAGACTCCATGACGATAATAACTTCCCAAATTAGCAGTGCACCTCATTAGTATAAAGAAACAGGAGTAAAGTTTCTGAGAACTGTAAAACCACAGATGGAGAAAAAGCCACCCTATTTTTAAAAGAAAAATATTCAGGGTCAAGGAGGGGGGAACAGAAACCGTAACTGGCATTGCCACCACCGTTTACAGGCCTGAAAGCGGCGCTCATTCAGGAATAGGGGTGCGTGCTGTGCACGCTGTGCAGGTTGTGCGTGCTGTGTGGGCTGTGCAGGTTGTGCGTGCTGTGCATGCTGTGCGGGCTGTGCGGGCTGCACTGCTCAGGAAGCGTGGCACCTACACCGTGTTCAGGCCGTCCCTCAACAGTTAGTTGAAGGCGTATGATTTTTAAACGTTTCTCATCTCCCTTCTGCCCATGTCGAGCACCGGAGACACCGGGGTCTTGGGTTTCCTTCCTCCCAAACCTGTGGGCCCACAGCGCCTCCTGGGTGGACTTGAGCCTTTCTCCTCCTGGGTGATCTCATCAACTCGGGGCTGCAGCCGCAGCCTCTGCTGAAGGCCTGGGCACGTACCTGGGTCACACATGTGCAAGCACGTGTGACATATGGGTTCCAGAGGCCACACATGTGCATGCACACATGACATATGGGCTCCCGAGGCCCCTCACCTCCGTGAGTGCACCATGGTGCAGCCAGTCACACTCCACAAACCTCAGGGCATCCTCGATGCCGTCCGCGTTTCTCCCCCTCAACATCAACCCATGCATCAAATCCTGCCGACTCGAGCATCTGAATTCTCAGGCTATTACACACCCTTTCGACAGCTCTAGACCCCACCTCCATCGTCACCCCCTGGTTGGGCCCGGGCACCCTCTCTCTGGGCTCCTGCTACAGCCTCGACTGGCTCCCCTGGCAACGGTCTGACCACACCTCTTTCTCGAGCACAGGTTTGGTCACACCCCTGCTCGAATCCTGTGTGGATCTGTCCTCAGTATGCCTGTTCGGCCCCATCTGACACCTGCACCTCCCCAGCTCCTGGGCTGCGGCTGCAGCTGGGTGAGTGGTTTCACCTGCTTCCAAGCCTTTCCCCAAGCCTTCGACCTCCTCCCTCTGCTTCACCGGCTTGCAGAACTAAGCCCACCAGTCAGTGCTATTTGCTCCAGGAAACAGCCCTCACCATCAGCACTAGAGGAGAGCTGGGTCGGCTGCCCCCGCTGCACACACCCGGAGCGTCCCTGTGGCTGACCACTGCCACGGCACTGACTGGAAGGTTTTGCAGGCGTCCGTCCAGGTAAGCCCTTCTCCATCAGACTGCGCTCCTTCACACAGCGGCTGCACTGTTCAGTCGTGCAAGCCTCAGCACCCGGGCACGGAACATGGCCAGGGCTGGCCCTCCCTGAACAGGCCAACTGAAGAGCTGCTTCTCACACTGTCAGCAGCAAGTGCCTGGTGTACAGCCGCACATTGGTTATTAAAGTCTGGTCCCAATGCCCTGGCTGGTGTGGCTCAGTGGACTGAACACTGGCCTGCAAACCAAAGGGTCGCCGGTTCAATTCCCAGTCAGGGCACATGCTTGAGTTGCAGGCCATGTTCCCAGTAGGGGGCGCACAAGAGGGGCAACCGCACAATGATGTTTCTCTGCCTCTCTTTCTCCCTTCTCTCCTCTCTCTAAAAATAAATAAAGTCTAAAAAACAAAAAACAAAAAAAACAACTCTGGTCTCAAGACCCCTGAAAGTCCCCGAGTCCCCTTCAGGACGTCCATGTGTTCAAAATGAGGCTCATAATAATATCAAGGTATTATTTGCCTCTGCCACTGTGCTATGACATGTGCCGTAGCCCAGGCACGGGGGTGGCAACAAGTCACTGTGCAGTTAGCCGCTGCAGAGTAAAAAAATGCCCAGCTCGTGTAAGAATGTCTTTGACGAAGCTGCAAAAAATACTAATTTTATTACAACTCAGCCTTCATGAACATATCCTTTTATATTCGGCATGACAAACAGAAAGCACACACGAAGCCCCTGGGCCACAGAGCAAGCACACCTGTCTCCAGGTAGAGCACGAAGCACCTGAGCCTGCGCTTTCCCTGGGGGACACCATTTCCCCTGCAAAGAACAACTGCGAGGTGAACTGCGCTTACTCAGACGCGAGGTTCTGGAATCATTTCCCCAAGAATGAAAGGAGTGAGCCTGTCACTTCAAGAAAACAACTAACAGTGTCTGCTGCCAATGAGAAAGTGTGAGCTTTCGAGAAAAAGGAAAACAGAAAGAAACAGAACCTGGAAAACCTGTATCAGCCGCCAGGTGCTGGGAGGCTTCCCGAGACTCACGGGCTGCTCTGACGGCATCGGTGGTGACACCGCCCTTGCAGTTCTCTGAGATCGGCTGATGAAAAGTGTGCACACTCGGCAGATCTGAGCAGCCCAGTGAGTCACTGTTTTCTAAGTGACGTCACCAAATCACAAGTGGGTCAGATCACCGTTCAAACGCAAGGCAGATCAAAAGCTTTGGGAACCTCTGACCTCCAGTGTCAATCAAACTGAAGGACTCTGAGTAGAAAGACAAGCACCCTGATCTCCACCGGAAAAGACTTCCGCCTTCCCTAGGGACTCAGCCATGGGGCCCAGCAATTAAACATACATCTGGGACTAGCATCTCACAACTGTGCCATCTGAACTTAAGCTTTCCTCCTTTCTTTCGTTCTAGATTTCATTTATTTACTTTCAGAGAGAGGAGAAGGGAGGGGGAAAGGGAGAGAAACATCAGCATGTGGTTGCCCTTCGCACACCCCCAGCTGGGGACCAGCCCCCAGCCCAGGCACATGCCCTGACTGGGAATTGAACATAGACCTTTCGGTTCAAAGGCCAGCACTCAGTCCCCGGAGCCACACCAGCCGGGGCAACTTATGCTTTCCACATGTCAAATGAAGTACAGAACTGTTACAGTTGAACCAAACTGAGAGGCCGTGTGGAGACACCTGTGGACCAGGCAGCCTAGGAACCACACTCCAGCTGTCCCACAGGTGGTCCCGCCAGGGCCACCGGGGGAGCTGTGTGCAGCGTCCGGCCTCCACGACAGTGGTGCCTGTCTGCTGACCATGTTGTGGAAATCGAACAAAACGTGAGGGCAAGTCCTCCCATCAGTGGTCCCCAGGCCACATTCAAGTCTCCCTGACAGCACCTGATATCGGCGACACCCCCCAGAAAGGAATGGGTGTGGCAGAAGTCCATGGAACAAATGTGGGGGTGAGAAATGAGGTAGAAAAAGTACGAGGCTGGAACATCTGTGCTCAGAAGTGTCGGCATGGTCATGCCCATGTCCCTGCTTCCCAGGAACCCCACGTCCTTCCTCCTGTCGGGTCCCTGCCTCTCCGGAGCCACCTGTGACCACCAAGCAAACACACGCTCGGCTCCGGTCACCCCCCCCACAGAAGCAACGCCAGCGTCACCACATGCTTTCTCTCCCAGATCACAGAGAAGACAGGGAGGAAATACCACAGCACCCTAAAAATCCGCTCAGAACGGTCCTCTCTTGGTCACTTACGAGCCACACGATCGAAGCCGGCCTTCCAGACAGCAGGGGCAGTATGGGGCACTGCAACTCAGCATCTAAGGTAAATATCTACTCAACCCTGTCTGAGAAAAGAAAAGCCAAAACAAACAAACAAACCATCCAACCACCTTTGCTTTAGAGGAACAAAAGATCGTTACAACAGTCTCTAAAACGAGTCCACGGTAATGGGGACAGCATCCTGCTAGAAGGTGCCCAGCTCGTTCTGGAGACCAAGCCTCAGCTCCGGTTTCAGCATGGAGGAGACGTCTGCTCACGGGCACCGAAAGGACAGGGCGGTGCTCCCGTGGGGAGCTGTGGGCTCTACGGGATAGCTCTGGAAGCAGAGAAGCCGGAGTGTGCCTGCTGGTTCTGCCACACCGAGGCTGCCGGCCTTGAGCGGGTTGTTCTGCCCCCCTGAGCCTCAGCTGTCCCGTCTGGAAGCCCCAGACCACCCAGCCGGCCTGCCACAGGGTTGCTGTGAGAGTCAAGAGCATCGAGACCCCGCACAGCGTCTGGCACAAGGTCACTTGTCTGGGGGTTCACTTTGCTAGAATATTGACCACGGAGACACACCTGCATGATGGCCCAGGAAAGGACATCTTCTTGGCCCTGAGCTGATTGGTCCATTTGCGGGGGGATCCGCCGAGGGAGGGAGGGGGAAGGAGGAGCAGGGACAGGAGCCTCAGCGGAGTGACGGGCAGGCCAGTCTCTGCATAACTGGCACCTTAGCGTGCTCCGTTACGCAATCCATTATTTGTTTCAGCGCTTTATAACCTATTAATTTAAAAAATGCTTTATAATAAAATTGGCTCCTCTCACCTTCTTTTTGGATTCCTTTTTTAAAAAGATGAACTTGGCCCTGAGTCCTTCTAGGCCCTTTACATCTCCAGCTTTCCGTGAAAAAGACAACGGCACCGCTCCCTCTCCTTTCTAGTGTCTGGGGAAAGGAAGGGCCATCTCAGAAGTGCCAAGCCCACAGATGCTGCGGAAGGTTCCAGCGTGTCAGACACACGGACCTGCCCTTCACTGCCAATGTCGGGCTTGCAGTTTGCCGCACCTCGAGGCTGGTGGCCTCGGAGCAGAGGAGGGTACTGTGCAGGCAGTGTGGCCCGGGGGCATGTGTGGCCTCAGCAACCTCGTGTGGGTGTGAGAGGGAGTCGGGGGTCAGGTTTTCCAGACCATAAACATCAGTGTTCCATTTGTCTAGATTTTCATGAAGTCCGGTTGACAGATAGCTATTCATTGGGACTGGCATAATGACAGCCATGTCCAGCTTGACGACGAGGGTGCATTCTGAGAATGGGGTCGTCAGAGCACTCCGGCGTCATATGGACGTCACACCGCGCACTTACACAGACCCAGATGGTCCAGCCTGCGACACACCCGCGGCAGAGCCCACTGCGCCCCGGCAACAAGCCTATGCAGCCCGGCACTGCACGGGACACCACAAGATTAAAGCGAGCACGTGGGAGCAGATGTAATGGAGGAGATGGGACGCAGCTGAGAAAGGACGCAACCGGGAGAGGTGGTGAAACAGGAGGTGTGTGCGGCCCCTGGCAGCTGATGGAGCGGGCCGTTGTACGGCACACTGTCTTCTTGCGAGCAAGAAGGAGCGCACTCTAAAACAACGATAGGACTTCCGCCAAGATGGCGGCATAGGTGGACGCACTCGCGGCCCGCACATCCAGAGTGTCTAAACAAGGAACGCAGTAGCAAAAAATTAAACAACCAGAACAGACAGAAAGGAACTGAAGGGAAGTCCGACACCCAGGAGGTTGAATAGGATGAACATCCAGGCCGGTAAGCGGGGCAGAACCAAGCGGAGGAGCGGAGTGAGAGGCAGTTTTCACGGAGGGACTCACGCCGCCAGCGCCTGAACAGGGCACGACCCCGAACAACGGGTGAATCCCACAAGCCAGCGACGCTGCCGGAGAGAGGCCAGTGGGAGCCAGCAGAACCGAGTCTGGCGGAAAAGGGGGCTGGGAACTGGGGAGCGGAGGAGTGACGGGAGTCCGCGGTAATCGAAGGTCGCCATTGCTTCCTCCCAGGCCCCGCCCCCAGAGGCAACGTCACCCAAAAAGCGACCCAGGTTTGCCGGCACCGCGAGCCGACAAGTGCACCGAGATAAAAAGAATGAAAATGGCCAAAATGAAAGATCAGAACAAATTACAACTAACGGATGACGACATAGTCAACCTATCAGATGCTCAGTTTAAAATGCCAGTAATTAAAATGCTAACAAAACTGGAAGAAAGGTGGACGCAAATAATTGAGCAAATGAAGAATACGATAAGGATAATGGAGGAAGATTTACAGGGAACCAATAGGGAAAAAAAGGAAGCTGGGACTCAAACCAATGGGGTGGACCAGAAGGAAGAAACAAGAATTCAAAAAAATGAGGAGGGACTCAGAAACCTCAGAGACACTTGCAAACGACCCAATATCCG